>MDKI01103767.1:0-36358 GCA_005239505.1 Nicotiana paniculata | reverse complement strand
ATAAAAAGAAAAGTGAATCGTCCTACCAAAAGTCAAAACGACCTCGGGAGGTAACAACAGATGTTATGCCTAATGAGGAAAATCCGAGAAGAAGTAAGCGTCAAAAGACATCTACTTCATTCGGTCCAGATTTTCTGACTTTTCTGCAAGAAAATGAGCCTCGAACCTTCAAGGAAGCAATGTCTTCCTCAGAAGCACAATATTGGAAAGAGGCTGTCAATAGTGAAATAGAATCCATATTGAGCAACCACACTTGGGAGCTGGTTGATCTTCCTCCAGGTAACAAAACTTTGGGTTCTAAATGGATTTTCAAGAAGAAAATAAAAAACGATGGTACTATTGACAAATACAAGGCAAGACTTGTTGTCAAAGGATTTAGACAGAGAGAAGTTCTTGACTATTTTGACACATACTTGCCGGTAACGAGAATTACATCCATTCGGATGCTAATAACGTTAGCCGCCTTGTATAGTCTTCAAATCCATCAAATAAATGTAAAAACGGCCTTTTTAAATGGTGATTTGGAAGAAGAAATTTACATGAACCAACCTGAAGGGTTTGTGGTTCCGGAAAAAGAAAAGAAGGTGTGCCGACTTGTTAAGTCCTTATATAAAGGAGATACTATTAAGCTTTTTTGAATGTAGCTCAGATGAAAGTAAAAAAGAGTGGGGGAAATAGGGTCTCCTTGCCTTAAGCCTCTGGATGAGGTAAATCCCAGTGCCATTCAGAGCAATTGAATACAATATATTTGAAATCAGTTTGAAAACCAAATCAATATAATTCTCTGTGAACCCCAATTTTCTCAGCGTGTGGGAAAAAAAGTGCTAGGAGATCCTATCATATGCTTTAGACATGTCAAGCTTTACGATCATATTATCTCCATTGTTGCCTCTAGACATATTTTGAGCTAGTTCTTGCGTTAACATAATTTTCTTTGTGACAACTCTTCCTCTGATAGAACCTGATTGATTGGGAGAAATTTAATTTAGGTAATAGCTCAGTCAACCTCTTATTCATCAGTTTGCAGAGGATTTTACGATTAATATTGGCAAGATTGATTGGCCGCAAGTTTGACATGGATTCGGGATTATTAATTTTAGGGGTTATTTGGTACGCGAATTAAATTATCTCGGGATTATAATCCGAGTACTAATTTATACCACATGAGAGATGAGATAAATAATCTCACATTTGATGGGATAAGGTGGGATAAGATGGGATATACTAGATTAAGTCTGGGATTAAATTTATACCTTGTCTAAGTGGCGGTATAAATTTATACCACCAACCAAACAAGGAATAAATATTACCATATTTCTTATCCCACCTTATACGTCATACCAAAAAACCCGTTAAGGATTAATACCAGACATGTGTGAGTTATTTATTTGGGTAGGTCATTACCTGCAAAAAAGAAAGTAACATCATTTGTTAGATCATATGCAATTATTTGCCAACTTTGTAAAACCATCAGGTCCTGGAGCAAAATCTAGATTCATAGAGAAGATTGTCTCCTTGTTCCTCCTTTATAGGAATCCTAGTAAGTTCTGTATTGTCTTGATCAGTGATTATCTTCTCAAGACAATCCAAATTACTCAGGTCTACTTGTTGTTGGGGTTGATTAAACATATTCTCATAAACCTTGATAGCTTCATTAGCTATTTGATCTTCTTTTTCATTCCATTGTTAATCTTAATTCTTAATTCTCTAGATGGCTAGTCTTCTTTTTTTCCTTGTGACAGATGCATGGAAGAAACTAGTATTCGTATCCACATCCTTAGCCCACAGATGATTTGCTTTCGGTTTCCAATACGCATGTTGAGTTTTTAAATTTCTTGTACGCTCGACCTTCTTTTTGTTGAGAATATCTTTGTTGTACTCATTTTTAATTGTAGATGATTGCTCCTCTAAATACTCAACTTCCTGTTCCAAGTTCTTTGTATCAGCAAAGAAATCTCCCAAGACTTGTCTAGACCAATTAGAAAGTTTAGAACTTGAACTCTTCATTTTTTGATAGAAGCTCCAAAAAGGATTTAAATACACTTGAATGTCCCAGGTTTCTTTGATCAGTTCCTTGGGCCTTATTTATTAATCCATAATTTAAGAATCTAAAATACTTAACAATAGGGGGCCTAGGAGTAGCAATCTTGAAGTGTAGAGGGGCATGATCAGAATTTACTCTAGGCATATGAATGACTGATGACTTTGAATATGGTATGAACTTGTATTGATTGAACTCAAAATACAATTAAAGTGAAGGATCTAAGAACTGGACTAGGAAAATTACACTGAAAAAGGCTATTAAACAGTAAAGAAAGGGGGAAGGGTTCCAGAAAAAAACTAGCCAAAAAGAAAATACTCAAGTTCATACATAATCCTATCATTCTAGCCTTACTCGATATTTATAGAAGCATTAGTTGCATCAGATGGTAACTTGCGAGTCCTCCACTACCTCTAACAGATTTTTCAGACCTTGACATTTATTTGGATTGGGGACCACGAAATTCTCCAAATATATGGGAGGGTGTATGGTACGTGCACTGCGTCTAGTACCCTCTAGTATCTCCTGTGAGTTCATCACATTTCCATCCCCATAGAGATGAACCTTGTCCTCAAGGTTCAAGGTAGGGAACTTTTGAAGCAAAATTATCTTATTGTCCCAGGTAGCATCTAATTTAGGAAATCCAGTCCATTGAACTAAGCATTGGTCAATTTGATGGCCACCCCTAAACATAGTGCGATGTTGCAAGACATAGAGATGAACCTTGTCCTCAAAGCTGACAAGGCTAACACAAGAAAGCATATAAAAATATACTAACTGCATAAGTGCATTTCCACTTGCCTCTAGGAGTGATGAATTGAAGAAGTACTAGACGGAATAAGGCCCCGTCATGCCCAAACTAGCTGACTGTACACATACCAAAAGATAAGTAACTCTGGGAGTAAACAGAGTGACTCTAACAGCTGGTGGATGGCCTACTGATGTGGCTCAAACGCTGATCTATATCTACATGAGCGGCATGAAATGCAGCGCCCCAAAAGGGACGTCAATACGATATGTAAAAAGTATGTAGGTGAAAAGCATATGTTAAGCATACTAAAGTATGACTGTAAGATGGAAATCTGAATATCAGCTAAAAGCCGAACAAGAGTCTGAACTAGCAACTGATCTGGAACTGAACCAAAGTTAAGCTGAAATTGTGCTAAAACTGAATAACTATCTGAACTGGTACCTGTCTGGTGTTATGGGCTATATCCCCCCAATCAGGTAACTATAAAATTTAACTAGCCTCATGTGTAGTCATGCAATGCAAATAGTAGTTATATACGTGTATATAACATGCTTGAATGGCATTATGTGATATATCTCCAAGTAGGTAAATATATAATCAATATGCCTGGCTAGTATTACGGGCTATCTCTCCCCAACATATAATCAATAGGCCTCGCTGGCGTTATGGGCTATCTCCCTACTAACATATAGTCAATAGGCCTCGCTGGTGTTATGGGCTATCTATCCACCAACATATAATCGCTAGGCCTCGCTGGTATAATGGGCTATACCCCCAGCATAATCAATGTAAGCATGTATGATGCATAACACATGTGGCAACATAATGGACTCGAGAGATCATGAAGGAAACCATAAACGGAATCACAAACGTAATCTGACGCTTGTCGTCCATAAGTTGGATGGAGTAGCCTATTCCTATTTTAGGGAGAAGTTGATTACGTACATGAGATACTAAGGTTAATTAACTCATTAGGATCCCTCTAGAATAAATTATGAACCAAGGAACTCAAAATTTGTTCAACTTTTTGAATTTCCAAAAATTTCGGCAGAGTTTCCCCTAAAATTGATGTCCCCAAAAAACCAGCAAGCACCATAATATAAATGGGAATGGATACCAAAAAAATATTATAAAAACAAACTAAAGGAGATCCAGCTATCCATAATTGCATCAAACGATCGACCAAACATAATTGTGAATGTAATGTCGATTTATGTGGCTAACTTATGACATGAAAGTCTAAATATGATTTAGGAATAATACATCATCAACACATTACAATTAAGCTTACATAATCTTAGGTGAATATATTAGTATCATATGGGGGTTAGGTATACATAAAAACATAAAAGGAATGGCACAAACATAAGTCCGGATGACATAGGCCAAATGAGTGATTTGCTCTTTTTGTTTTTGTTGTGTATTGAAGTTCCAAGCTAAACTAGTTTCTTCCACACTTCACATAAGGAATTGAATACTATACAAAGATACAATACATTCTAAAATTTCCCTTGAGCAATTATTTAAATATCAAGAAGAAATCCTAGAACATAGCTAAACTAAATCATGCCGAAAACGAAACAAAAATCCTACATACCTCTTGTGTTCTTGCTTCTAAACCTTGTTCCGTTTGATCCACACCCTTACTTATGCTTATATAGATAAAATACAGAGGTTAAAAGCTTTCTTATCTACAGATCTCTTTCTAGAACTCGAGTTATAAGGAGAAAGGAAGATGGCAAAGTCTTACCTATCTCGTAAGGATCACGTTGATGTTTTCGCTTCTTGATTTTGAGTTGCGGATGATGGAATTGATTCAAAACCCTAAGGATTTTATTATGAGGTCTAGAGAGAGTTTTTACGTCTTATTTGGGTCGAAATGGGGCTTAGAGACAAATGATACAACTGTATATATCAAGATAATCCTCAACTGACCTTGTGGGTCCCAAAAGGGAGCTGCTTGGCGTAGTCTGGCAAAAATACGAATATCTCTCTACTCCGATGTCGTATCAACAAAATCTTTAATGAGTTGGAAATTAGACTCGTAGATATTCAATTATATGGGTGGATCACCCCGTAATTTTAAGTACATTTAGAGAAAAGCTCAGTAACATTGGACCTAAAATTTAAATAAAATTATCAACGTAACTTGCGACAACTTTTGTCGACTTTTATTTCATAAGTCGTTTGACTTCAAAACCGTGACGACCCGGTCATTCATCTTAAGAATTTACGCCCCGATCCCCTGTTAACTATTTTCCTCAAGTCTATTTCTTCTTAATTGAATTGCCGGGTCGTTCGGTTTGAGTTTTGGAGAGTTTTGGGACATTTAGTCTCTAAAGGAGAGCTCAAGTGTTGGAAAGTTGCCCGTAGTCAGAGCAGTGTGAAGACGGCCTCAGAATGGAAATCCGATGGTTCCATTAGCTCCGTTAGGTGATTTCGAGGTTGGGAGCATGTTCGGAATGTATTTTGGAAGTCCGTAATTCATTTAGGCTTGAAATGCCGAAGTTTGAATTTTTCGAGTTTCCGGTCCGATAGTGAATTTTTGATCCGAGGGTCGGAATGGAATTCCGGAAGTTTCAGTAGTTCCGTCATGTCATTTGGGATGTGTTTGAAAAATTTGAGGTCAGTCAGATAAGTTTAGACGTGTTTCGGCGTCAGATGTGAATTCTAGAATTTTCCTAAGTTCCTAGGCTTGAATATTTGCATAATCGATGATTTTGATGTTATGAGATGTGTTTTTAAGGCTCGAACTACTTCAAATAAGGTGTTAAGGTTGGTTGGTGGTTTTTGTTGAGGTCCCGAGGTCCTTGAGGTTGTTTCGGATGCTTAACGGGTGAAGTTTGGGAAATTGTTGCTGCTGAACCAGGCACCTTCTGGTGTCTTTGCACCTGCGAAGGTTTTTACGCAGATGCGGCCTCGCAGGTGCGGTGGCCTTTATCGCAGGTGTGATAGGGGAGTCTTGGGCTAGTGGTCGCAGGTGCGACCTGGGTTCCGCAGGTGCGGGACCGCAGACGCGACCAAATGACCGCAGGTGCGGCCCCAGTGCATTTTAAGAGACTTCCGCACCTGCAATGCTTTTTCCGCAGGTGAGGTACCGCAGGTGCGGTGATCGAGTCCGCAGGTGTGGATTCCCTGGGTATTTTATTCCAAAAATCCGAGAGTTTGGTTCATAATTCCAAAAATCATGTGACGGCTCAAAGATTGGCGATTTTCTGTGGATTTTGAAGAGAAGGATCATAGGTAACATTTCCTAATCCTAATTCATTGTTAGACCATTAATTTCCGTTGTTTTCTTTAGTTTAATTATCAAAAAGGGGGGGAAAACCATAGGAAGGGATGAGATTTTCCCAAATCCGAAATTCTAGAAAATTGTGGGGGTTTTTGGCATCGGATTTCGATTGTTTCTGGTTAAATGAGTTCGTGAGTGAAGGGTTTCCGGAAAATATAACTTTTACCTGATTCCGAGTCGTGGGCCCGAGGGGTGTTTTTGTCATTTTACATAATTTCGTACCTTAGCTTGAATTAAACAGTATAATTAGTTGCATGAGATATTATTTACGATATGCAATTGATTTGGGCCATTTGGAGTCGGATACTCGTGGCAAGCGTGTGGTTTCAAGTTGATTTTGAGCCGGTTCGAGGTAAGTGTCTTGTCTAACCTTGTGTGGGGGACCTTACCCCTTAGGATGTGATATTTTGTAATTGAATGCCTCGTACGTGAGGTGACGAGTGCGTACTTGTGCTAATTGTTGAAAATACGGTTTTATTTTAAATATTTATACTGAATTTCTTTCTTACCTGTTTTATTTTAATTGCGACCATAGTCTATGTTAGCTTAGAAAATCCTGCCTAGTTTCCCTGAATTGCCTATTTGCTTAAATTTCTTAAATTGTACTACGTGAAACATGTTAGGCTAGAATTACTGGTTGCCTTGTATTTTATGCGCTCTAATTATGAACGTCTTCTTGTGTGTATTTACTTTGGGACTACGGGACGGTATCCCGGGAGATCCCCTTGTACATTTACTTTGGGACTACGGGACGTTATCCCGGGAGATACCCCTGTACATTTACTTTGGGACTACGGGACGGTATCCTGGTAGATCCCCCTGCATATTTACTTTGGGACTACGGGACGGTATCACGGGAGATACCCCTGCACATTGATAGTTGGACTACGGGACGGTATCCTGGGAGATCCTCATTGTTAGCATTGTTATTGAGCTGTTCGTACTCCGTGCTTATTTTGTTCTTGTGTTTTCTTATTGCCTTGTTTGACCTGACTTACTTCACTACTATATTCATTATTACTGTCTGTTTTCATACTGTAAATCCCTATTATATTGTTTGACCTCAGTAGGGCCCTGACCTTCCTCGTCACTACCCGACTGAGGTTAGGCTTGGCACTTACTGAGTACCGCTGTGGTGTACTCATGCCCTTTCCTGCGCATGCTTTTCATGTGCAGATCCAGGTACCTCCACCCAGGTGCACTATCCCCGAGGTTGAGGGACATAGCAGAGACTTCGAGGTACATCTGCCGCGTCCGCAGACCTGGAGTCTCTATCTTATTCCAGCTTTTTGTGAAAATTTTATCCCTCATTACGGTTGTGTAGACATTTTGGAGTTAGAGCAGTGTATTATATTTCTGTTAGCCTGTGATTCCCGTGAGTTTCCGGGTTTTTGGGGTGATGATGTAGACTTCCGTGTTATTTTGGGTTGTATATGCCAAGTGGCATTTATATATAGTCTCCCTTTAGATTGTTCAGCTTTCTTTACTTAATTATTTCCTCAAGTTATGTCGATATTTCGCATTGCTAGGCTTACCTAGTTATAGGAACTAGGCCGCGTCACGACATGTTCACGGAGGGCGAACTGGGATCGTGACAAGTTGGTATCAGAGCTCTAGGTTCATAGGAGTCATGGAACACATGCCAGGTTATTAGAGTCTCGCTGATCGTTACAGAGACGTCTGTACTTATCTACGAGAGGATATGTAACTGTTTTGGAAAAATCTTCACTTCCTTGATTTCCTTATCGTGCAATATCTTTTGACATCAATTCTAAATCTTTGTTTTCTATTCTCTCACAGATGGTGAGCACCCGTGCTACTCGGGACGATCAGGCACCCGTGCCCCCTACAATAGCCGTTAGAGGCCGAGGCCAGGGCCGGGGTAGAGACCAAGGACGCCCACGTGGTGCAGCGAGAGCACCTGCGCGAGCTGCCGCCGAGGTACCACCAGCAGATCCAACCGAGGTCCAGACACCTGCCACGCCTATTGCCACTGCTACTCCAGCTCTTCAGGAGACATTATCTCAGTTCATGTCCATGTACACCACTCTAGCTTAGGCAGGGTTGCTTCCCCTTGCTGCAGCCACATCCCAGGCCGGGTGAGGAGCACAGACTCCCGCCGCCCGCACTCCTGAGCAGCGAGTGCCTGTGCAGCAGCTGCCAGAGATCATTCCTATACTGCCTGTAGTGCCAGTTCAGCCCGAGGAAGGGTCAGTTGCTTCAAAGGACGAGCAGCGGAGACTTGAGAGGTTCAAGAAGTATGACCCTCCGGTATTCAGTGGACTAGCATCAGATGATGCCTTGGGATTTCTAGAGGAGTGTCACCGTATTCTTCGCACTATGGGCATAGCCGGATCTAGTGGGGTTTCCTTTACTACCTTCCAACTTCGCGGAGCCGCCTATGATTGGTGGCGCACCTATGAGTTAGACAGTCCAGACGAGGCTGCTTCACTGACCTGGACCAAGTTCTCAGATATGTTCATGAGAGAGTTTGTTCCTCAGAGCCTCAAGGACGCATGGCGTGCAGAGTTTGAGCATTTGCGCCAGGATGCTATGATAGTTTCAGAGTATGCTAGCCGTTACACCAGGTTGGCTAGGCATGCACCGGCTTTGGTTGCTACTGTCCGCGAGGGGGTTCGCCGGTTCATTGAGGGTCTTGTTCCACCCATCAGATCTAGCATGGCTCGAGAGTTGGAGATGGACATTCCTTATCAGCAGGTAGTGAGCATTGCTAGGAGGATCGAGGGTATGCTCGCTAGGGAGCGAGATGAGAGAGAGGCCAAGAGGTCTCGAGAGTCGGGCCACTACTCTGGTGCCCGTACTCCAGCAGCAGGTCAACATGGTAGGGGTTATATGAGCCGCCCCGTTCATTCAGCTCTTCTAGCAGCCAGCGGTACCCCAACTCCACCAAGGCCTCAGGAGCCTTACTATACACCTCCAGTTTCTAGTGCGCCTCTTGTGCGGGGTGCTTTCAGAGGTCAGTCTAGCAGACTTGGCCCTAGCCAGTCACAGCCGCCACGTCCTCCCAGAGCTTGTTTCGAGTGTGGCGATACACGCCATTGTGAGCACGTGATTTTTACCTATTGTATAATCCTACAAAATCTCAATTAATTAATTGATTTCCTAATTTTGTTGGATTTTAATGCTATTTGTGAATTTATTTTTTATATTGCATAGCCATAATCCATCATTTAAATCCACAAATAGTTTAAAATGACATGATTAAGCACGTAATCTTGGTTATCATTTACATAAATATAATTAGGCAAATTGAGTTTAGAATTAATTACTACATTTTTTATTGGGTGTTAACATAATTAGAGTTAATTAAATAGATGTAAAATAGGCAAAATTCGGACATGGGCTAGAATTAGCCAGGCCCAATCCCTAATTCTACACGACCCAGCAACCCAGCCCAATACCCGCTTTTAAAAAAAAAAGGTGACTTCAGCAGAAGTGCTGAAATTATTAGTTCATTTGTCAAAACTTCAGCAGATGTGCTGAAGTTATTAGTTCATTTGTGAAAACTTCAGCAGAAGTGTGAAGTTATTAGTTCATTAGTGAAAACTTCAGCAGAAGTGCTGAAGTTATTAATTCATTTGTGAAAACTTCAGCAGAAGTGCTTAAGTTATTAGTTCATTTGTGAAAAACTTCAGCAGAAGTGCTGAAGTTATTAGGTCATTTGTGAAAACTTCAGCAGAAGTGCTGAAGTTATTAGTTCATTTGTGAAAACTTCAGCAGAAGTGCTGAAGTTATTAGTTTATTTGTAAAAACTTTAGCAAAAAGTGCTGAAGTTATTAGTTCATCCGTGAAAACTTCAGCAGAAGTATTGAAGTTATTAATTCATTTGTGAAAACTTCAGCAGAAGTGCTGAAGTTATTTAGTTCAATTGTAAAAACTTCAGCACCCAATATGCTGAAGTTTGGCCTGCCCTATACACTACCCAAACGACCCCATTTTTGAGAGTGTCAATCTCAGCCGTTGATCTTTCCAGATCCAACGGCTGAGAACTATCCAATCCCTAAGTGTATATATGTCCTAACCACACCCCACCCCCATCATTTCACCAAAGTCTAACGCCCCCGTACCCCTTCTCTCTCTCGTCTCTCTCACCCCGTGTTAACTCCCCGGTCGGAAATCGCCTCCGGCGGCAGAGCTTCTCCAAACCAGCCCAAAAGTTTACCAGGCAATCACCACCGTCTCCTCTATCACCTCCCGTTTCTAGTTTCCTCAAAAACCCAATTGATTTGCGTCAAATTCAGATCTAAGAATCTTAAAACCCCAAAATTATTCCCCGGCCGATTATAAGACAATCAATTGCTCAGACCTTCATGGGTCGATTGCTTTTGACTAGAGCAATCGATTCATGAGGGTTTGATTCATTTTCAAACCCTACTGGAATCTGGCCGAGGTCTGGCGACCCTCAATTTCTCCGGCCAAGTTTCCTTCAACGGGTATTCTTCCTTTTTCCTTACTATTTTTTACATGTTACTAAAACCTAAAATTCATGTTAATCACTGTTTTTAGATTATTTAGGTCTAGTTAGCTTTATTCTTGCTTGTTGCTACTTGATTAGTTATTGTTCTCCTACCCTTAATGGTTTGCTAATCATTGTTAGTTCATTGATTGTGCATCATGGTTTATAATTAGTCAGTAAATTAGTTAAGATGTTAAGACCTCATTTAGGTTATTTGATTGCTTAACTGATTTTGATTTGTGATTCAAGCATGAGTTGTTAATTTGAGTGATTAACCTGAGCCTGATAAGAGTTAATTAGGGGGGCTGATTTGGTTAAGTTAATTAGTCACATTTAGATTGAATTAAACCAAAAATCAGCTAACCTAAGGACTATAGTTATTGACTTAAACCAGAGTTGATACCTAATTAACTAAGGAACCTAACTAGGTTTAATTAACTAGAGTTAATAGTCAACCCCAAGCAAGTTTAACCTTGGTTACCAAATGGTAATTTCTGGGACTTCAAGAGGTATATTAGTAATCCTAGGTGAAGGAATCTTGGGTGTAACAACTCAAGAACCTTCTAGAACTAGGAAATCAGTTTTTTGGGATAAAATAGTAATTGTAAAGGCTAGAATTTTCTAGAATGAGGGCAGCTGTCCCTAAAGATAAGTTTGACAGCTGTATCTGTACTGATTTGAGCCCAATTAGATAAGGAATATGCCAAGCGTATCCTATCAAAATATACCCCTATAAATACACACACCTTTCACCACATGAGAGAGATAGCTTTTTCTGAGGCTCTCTTTTTCTGAGGATATTTTTGGGGGCTGGAGATTACTGAAAAATAGGACTCACTCACTTTTTATTTCTCTCAAGTTTATTTTCGAAAATACTGTTCCTCAAAATCAGAATCAAGAAGTAAATACAGAGAAATGAAGATCCAAATCTGATTTGGCTCTGTTTTTGCTTTTGCTTACGAAATCTTCTAAATTTTTTTACATTTTTCTGAGTCTAAAACTTCTATTATTGCTGGTTGGTTTTCCCATGGAAATTTTCTGGTGGTTTCCTGTTAACTGAAGTTGCTGTTTGCTGCTACTGAGCTTTCTCCTTCTGCTGATCTTTGCTCTTCTTCACTGTATTGCTGTTGCTTGACCTTTATTTGGTCAGGCTTTGGGGTTGAATTTTCTCTTTAAGCGGTATGTAACTGTTTAATGTCATTGAAAGATTCAAAATGTGAACTTTATTCTTCTCTTTGCCTGGATATTTTCTGATTTAGCTGAGCTTTCTTTTTGGTTTGTATATAATCTTTGAAAATCTGAAGTTCTTGAAATCAATATGACTTTTTAGTGTGTCGAGTCGAAAGAATGTAAGAACGAGTTTGGTAGTTAGATTTCATGTTTGTATTAGTCTTTTAGTGCATTAGTAAGATAAATTGCATTAGGGTAGATGGATTCGACTTTACAATGGTCAAATTCACCGCCATAATAGTGCATAGATAATAGTATAAATGGTGGGCATTCACTCTTCAAAGGGCATAAAATATAGAGTTAAGAAGGGCTTTAGAGAAAAGAATTTTAACCCATAAATGGTCTAATTCATTCTCTAAAAAGCCAAGAATAGTCAAAGTATTCAAAAGAATACTTGTTGAAA
Source organism: Nicotiana paniculata (assembly GCA_005239505.1). Lineage (NCBI taxonomy): Eukaryota > Viridiplantae > Streptophyta > Magnoliopsida > Solanales > Solanaceae > Nicotiana > Nicotiana paniculata. The sequence goes on along the minus strand of MDKI01103767.1, from coordinate 24,164 downwards.
TGTAGATGGGATTGTGAAAAGTCAAACGAAAATTGCATCCCTGAGTTTGAATCTGACCTTTTCTTATGGTCAGATTCATTACAAGAAAAATGCACAAAGGATGTTTCTCTTATTTAGTATAGCATTACTAAAGTCAAGTTCAACCCCTTTCATGGTCAAATCTACCTTAGTAGATGCATAACACACCTAGCTTTTGGAATGTTTACAACTTGCAAAAGGAGGCTCAAATATATAGCCATAAGGAGATTCAAGTCGGATCAACTAGTTAGAAGTTGCAATTTTCAGTTTACTTTGTTGTAGAAAAAAATAAAATGTATCTTTATAGAAGTTGAAGCTCTGTAATTCATCTATACTCATTTAGAAGCATTGTAATATGAAACTAGACTCTATATTCACTGTATCAACAGTATTTTTTTTTTCTTTTAGTCCTGTATGTATATACCCATGTAAGTGTAAAGAAGTGCGCATAATTGGGCCAGAGTCGTCCGAGTCCACTGCACTCAAACGAGAGCAGTTATGGTTAATTTTTAGGCCCAGGCCATTGACAATGGCCTGGTGGAGCTTGAAAAGGCTCACATGTTTTATTTTCCTCAAAAACTGTTTTATTTACAAACTCAATTGCAAGGTTTTAAGCGTTGGAATATTCAGATTCGGGTTAATCAATTTATTAGCGTTTTTTTTTGTAAAAAATCTTTCTCTAAAGTTTTTATTTAGATAACCATCGAATTTGTAGAAAAAAACTATTTTAGCTCAGAAAAAATTTGAAAAGTCTACACAAAAAATGGAAATATGCTATTCAACAGTGCTTGTAAAATTCCAAAATTAGCACAACATAAAGAAATCAGTGTGCATGATTTGTGAAATAAACATCATAGATTTAGGCTGTTCTGAAGTTAATAAAATTGTTCAAATAAAAAAAAATATTTTGTTGCAATTAAATACGTTTATTTGTTTTTTTGGAACATGTTCCTTATGAATTAGTGAATTTTAGATCCCTCTTCATTGATGAATGCCTTAAATTGATGTATTTAGCTTCATTTCTTATTACAAAAGTAGCCAAATTTAGGATGGCCTAAGGAGATACAAATCGGGCTAGACTAGGCCATAGCCCAATCTCATGACTTGACTTAGGATTTTTTAATTTAGATGTAGTGAATCTCGAAAGCCTTTTAGATAGTGAATGCCTTAAACTAAGAAAATAAATCAATCTTCGGAGTATACGTTTTACGCAACTCTGAATGAAAACAACTAAAAATATACCTTTTTCTCAAATTGTGTATACGTTTACGTAACAAAAATAAAGACTAAAATGAACACTCATAGAGACACCGTAAGAACGAATTTCTTAAAATTATCGGAATTGCGTACACGTTCGTGTGACGTAATTTCGGTTTCTTTTTGACAACAAAACAAAATATGCGCTTGCGCACCCTATTTATCTTTTTAAATGAGTTCAGTGTCGAGAATTGTGTACACGTCCGCGTGACATGACTTTCGATACATTTTAAACTCTACGGGTTTACGCATACGTGACCCGTCTCAAAATAACTATTTAAATACAAATGAATAATAAAAGCGGGAAAAAGATTAAAAATGCACATAGGTACAAGAGCAGTAATTAAAAAATTTAGGCCAAGTTTAATCATTAAGCAACCGTGCTAGAACCACGGAATTCGGGAGTGCCTAACACCTTCTCCTAGGTTAACAGAATTTCTTACTCGGATTTCTGGTTCGCAGACAATTTAAACAGAGTCAAAATTCCTCAATTTTGGGATTTCTAATAAATAAATAGTGTCCCGGAACACTGTAAAAAATCTGGGTGGCGACTATGAATTTAAATAAATCCCAAAAAATCGAATAATTTCACTTTACATGGAAAATCTCCCTTCTTACCCTCTTACCCGGGGGTAGTGAAAAAATAAGGTGTGACAGCCATGTGGTTAGGGACTGCCCTAGACTTGGTAGGGGTGCATCTTCACAGACTTTTCAGCCACAGCATGCTCATCAGGGTTCTCAGGCCACGATCACAGCTCCAGCTGCTACCCCACCCGCCCAGCCAGCTAGGGGCGGAGGTCGGGGAGGTAGAGGTCTCCCTCGAGAGGGAGGCCATGCCAGATATTATGCTATTCCTTCTCGTACCAAGGCTGTTGCCTTCGATTCTGTCATCACAGGTATTATACTGGTTTGCCACAGAGATGCATCAGTTCTATTCGATCCAGGCTCCACGTATTCTTATGTGTCTTCCTATTTTGCTCCGCATTTGGGTATGGCCCGAGATTGTTTGGGTTCTCTTGTTTATGTTTCTACTCCTGTGGGAGATTCTCTTGTTGTGGACCGTGTTTATCGGTCGTGTTTGGTTACTATTTTTGGTTTTGAGACCAGTGCGGATTTATTGTTACTCGATATGGTGGATTTTGATATTATCTTGGGCATGGACTGGTTGTCGCCCCATTATGCTATTCTTGATTATCACGCCAAGACCGTGATGCTGGCTATGCCAGGTGTTCCGCGTGTTGAGTGGAGTGGTACTTTATATCACACTCCCAGTAGAGTTATCTCTTTTCTTAGAACTCATCGTATGGTTAAGAAGGGGTGTGCCGTGTATTTGGCTTATGTGAGAGATGTCAGTGTTGATACCCCTTTTGTTGATTCAGTTCCAGTGGTACGGGATTATCCTGATGTGTTTCCAGCTGATCTTCCGGGCATGCCGTCCGATAGAGACATTGATTTTGGCATTGACTTATTGTCAGGAACTCAGCCCATTTCCATTCCTCCTTACCGTATGGCTCCTCCTGAGTTGAAGGAGTTGAAGGATCAGTTACAAGAATTGCTTGATAAGGGTTTTATCGACCCAGTGTTTCACCTTGGTACTCTTGTCTTATTTGTGAAAAAGAAAGATGGTTCTATGCGCATGTATATTGATTATCGCCAGTTGAATAGGGTTGCAGTAAAGAACCGTTATCCCTTGCCTCGTATTGATGATCTATTTGACCAGCTTCAGGGCGCACATGTATTTTTTAAGGTTTATTTGCACTCAGGTTACCATCTGTTGAAGATTCGGGAGCTGGATATCCCGAAAACTGCTTTCAGGACCCGGTATGGCCATTACGAGTTTCTAGTTATGTCTTCGAGCTGACTAATGCCCCCGAAACATTTATGCATTTGATGCACAGTGTGTTCAGGCCATGTCTCGAGATATTCTTGTTTACTCCTGGAGTCGGGAATATCATGAGCAGCACCTGAGGACAGTCCTTCAGACCTTGAGCGAGAAGAAGTTGTATGCAAAGTTCTCAAAATGTGAGTTTTGGTTGAGTTCTGTGGCATTCATAGGCCATATGGTATCGAGTGAGGGCATTCGAGTGGATCCGAAGAAGGTAGAGGCCGTGCAGAGTTGGCCCAGGCTGTCCTCAGTTACAGAGATTCGCAGTTTCCTTGGCTTGGCGGGTTACTACCGCCGTTTTGTGGAGGGATTTTCATTGATTGCAGCCCCTATGACTAGGTTGACCCAGAAGAGTGTTCCATTTCAGTGGAAAGAGGAGTGTGAGTCAAGCTTTCAGAAGCTCAAGACAACTTTGACTACAGCCCCAATATTGATATTGCCTACTGGTTCGGGGTCTTATACAGTTTATTTTGATGCCTCACGGGTTGGCCTTGGAGCGGTGTTGATGCAGGCGGTAGGGTGATTGCCTACGCGTCCAGACAGTTGAAGATACATGAGAATAATTACCCTGTCCATGACCTTGAGTTAGTTGCCATTGTTCACGCCTTGAATATCTGGCGTCATTATTGTACTGTGTGCCTTGTGAGATTTATACTGACCACCGGAGTTTGCAGCACATATTTAGGCAGAAGGATCTAAATTTGCGCCAACGTAGATGGTTAGAGTTGCTAAAGGACTATGACATCTCTATATTATACCACCCGGGGAAGGCCAATGTGGTGGCCGACGCCTTGAGTCACCGGGCATAGAGTTTGGGGAGTTTGGCATACCTTCCTGCAGCTGAGAGGCCTCTAGCCTTAGATGTTCAGTCCTTAGCCAATCAGTTCGTGGGATTGGATCTTTCTGAGCCTTGCCGGGTATTGGCTTGTGTGGTTTCTCGGTCTTCCTTATTCGATCGTATCAGGGAGCGGCAGTATGATGATCCTCATTTACTTGTCCTCAGGGACACGGTCCAGTACGGTGATGCGAGAGATGTGACCATTGGAGATGACAGGGTATTGAGGATGCATGGCCGGATTTGTGTGACCAATGTTGATGGGCTTCGGGAGTTGATCTTAGTAGAGGCCCATAGTTTGCGGTATTCCATCCATCCGGGTACTGCGAAGATGTATCGGGATTTGAGGCAGCACTATTGGTGGCGAAGAATGAAGAAGCATATAGTAGAGTTTGTAGCCAAGTGCCTCAACTGTCAGCAGGTCAAATGTGAGCATTAGAGACCGGGAGGGTTACTTTAGCAGATTGAGCTTCCAGAGTGGAAGTGGGAGCGGATCACCATGGACTTTGTGGTTGGACTTCCTCGGAGTTTGAGAAAGCATGATGATATTTGGGTGATTGTGGATTGGCTGACCAAATCAGCCCATTTCATTCCAGTACTTACTACTTATTCATCATAGCGGTTGGTAGAGATCTATATTCGGGAGATCATTCATTTGCATGGTAGTCCAGTTTTATTTCAGACAGAGGTACTCAGTTCACTTCACGGTTCTGGAGGGCCGTTCAATAGGAGTTAGGTACCAGGGTGGAGTTGAGCACAACATTTCACCTCCAGACGGACGGATAGTCTGAGCGCACTATTCAGATTCTTGAGGATATGCTCCGTGTATGTGTGATTGATTTTGGAGGGTCTTGGGATCAGTTCTTGCCATTGGCGGAGTTTTCTTACAACAACAGTTAACAATCCAACATTTAGATGGCGCCGTATGAGGCTTTATATGGTAGGAGGTGCAGATCTCCGGTGGGTTGGTTCGAGCTGGGTGAGGCCAGGCTATTGGGCACAGAGTTGGTGTATGATGCATTGGAGAAGGTCAAGGTGATTCATGATAGACTCCGTACAGCCCAGTCCAGACAGAAGAGTTACGCGGACCAGAAGGTTCAGGATGTTTCATATATGGTCGGAGACCGGGTTCTGCTTCGGGTTTCGCCTATGAAGGGCGTAATAATATTTGGGGAGAAAGGGAAGTTGAGTCCGAGGTTTATTGGCCCTTTTGATATATTGGGCGTGTTGGGGAGGTTGCTTATGAGCTTGCCTTACCTCCCAGCTTGACAGTAGTTCATCCGGTATTTCATGTTTCGATGCTCCGGAGGTATCACGGTGACCCGTCTCATGTCTTGGATTTCAGCTCAGTCCATTTGGACAAGGATCTATCATATGTTAAGGAGCCTATAGCTATATTGGACAGGCAGGTCAGAAAGCTCAGGTCGAAGAACATTGCTTCAGTAAAGGTCCAGTGGCAGGGTCAGCCGGTCGAGGAGCCGACCTGGGAGACCGAGCACGATATGTGCAGCAGTTACCCGGTCAGCCGTCTTAAGAATTTATGCTCCGATACCCTGTTAACTATTTTCCTCAAGTCTATTTCTGCTTAATTGAATTGCCGGGACGTTCGATTTGAGTTTTGGAGAGTTTTGGGACATTTAGTCCCTAAAGGAGAGCTTAAGTGTTGGAAAGTTGCCCGTAGTTGGAGCAGTGTGAAGACGGCCTCGGAATGGAAATCCGATGGTTCCATTAGCTCCGTTAGGTGATTTCGGGATTGGGAGCATGTTCGGAATGTATTTTAGAAGTCCGTAGCTTATTTAGGCTTGAAATGCCGAAGTTTGAATTTTTGGAGTTTCCGGTCCGATAGTTAATTTTTGATCCCAGAGTCGGAATGGAATTCCGGAAGTTGCAGTAGTTCCATCATGTCATTTGGGATGTGTGTGCAAAATTTGAGGTCATTCGGATAAGTTTAGACGTGTTTCGGCGTCGGATGTGAATTCTAGAATTTTCCTAAGTTCCTAGGCTTGAATCTTTGCATAATCGATGATTTTGATGTTATGAGACGTGTTTTTAAGGATCGACCTAGTTCAAATAAGGTGTTGAGGTTGGTTGGTGGTTTTGGTTGAGGTCCCAGGGGCCTCGGGGTTGTTTCGGATGCTTAACGGGTGAAGTTTGGAAAACTGTTGCTGCTGAACCTGGCACCTTCTGGTGTCTTCGCACCTGCGAAGGTTTTTACGCAGGTGCGGCCTTGCAGGAACGGTGGCCTTGATCACAGGTGCGATAGGGGAGTCTTGGGCCAGTAGTCACATGAGCGACCTGGGTTCCGCAGGTGCGGGACCGCAGGCGCGACCAAACGACCGCAGGTGCGGCCCCAGTGCATTTTAAGTAACTTCCGCACCTGCGATGCTTTTTCCGCAGGTGCGGATTGCCTGGGTATTTTATTCCAAAAATCCGAGAGTTTGGTTCATAATTCCAAAAATCGTGTGAGGGCTCAAAGATTGGCGATTTTCTGTGGATTTTGAAGAGAAGGATCATAGGTAACATTTCCTAATCCTAATTCATTGTTGGACCATTAATTTCCGTTGTTTTCTTTCGTTTAATTATCAAAAATGGGGGAAAAACCATAGGAAGGGATGAGATTTTTGCAAATTCGAAAATTCTGGAAAATTGTGGGGTTTTTGGCATCGGATTTCGATTGTTTCTGGTTAAATGAGTTCGTGAGTGAATGGGTGTCCGGAAAATATAACTTTTACCCGATTCCGAGTTGTGGTCCCGACGGGTGTTTTTGTCATTTTACATAATTTCGCGCCTTAGCTTGAATTAAACAGTATAATCAGTTGCATGAGATGTTATTTATGATAAGTAATTGAATTGTATAGATTTGGGCCATTTGGTGTCAGATACTCGTGGCAAACGTGTGGTTTCAAGTTGATTTTGAGCCGGTTAGAGGTAAGTGGCTTGTCTAACCTTGTGTGGGGGACCTTTCCCCTTAGGATGTGATATTTGGTAATTGAATGCCTCGTACGTGAGGTGACGAGCGCGTACTTGTGCTAATTGTTGAAAATCCGATTTTACTTTAAATATTTAGACTGAATTCCTTTCTTACTTATTTTATTTTAATTGCGACCATAGTCTATGTTATCTTAGCAAATCATGCATAGTTTCCCTAAATTGCCTATTTGCTTAAATTTCTTTAATTGTACTACGTGAAGCATGTTAAGCTAGAATTACTGGTTGCCTTGTATTTTATGCGCTCTAATTCTGAACGTCTTCTTGTTGTGGCTGTGTATTTACTTTGGACTACGGGACGGTATCCCGGGAGATCCCCCTGCATATTTACTTTGGGACTACGGGACGTTATCCCGGGAGATCCCCCTGTACATTTACTTTGGGACTACAGGACGGTATCCTGGGAGATCCCCATGCATATTTACTTTGGGACTACGGGACGGTATCCCGGGAGATCCCCCTGTACATTTACTTTGGGACTACGGGACGGTATCCCGGGAGATCCCCCTGTATATTTATTTTGGGACTACGGGACAGTATCCCGGTAAATCCCCTTGTACATTTACTTTGGGACTACGGGACGGTATCCCGGGAGATCCCCCTGTATATTTACTTTGGGACTACGGGACAGTATCCCGGGAGATCCCCCTGCACACTGATAGTTGGACTACGGGACGATATCCCGGGAGATCCTTTAGATATACATATGATGGGCTACGGGACGGTATCCCGGGAGATCCACTAGACAGTTGAGAAAAGGACTACATGACGGTATCCTGGGAGATCCTCATTGTTACCATTGTTATTGAGCTGTTCGTACTCCGTGCTTACTCTACTCTTCTGTTTTCTTGTTGCCTTGTTTGACCTGACTTACTTCACTGCTGTATTCATTATTACTGTATATTTTCATACTGTAAATCCTTATTATATTGTTTGACCTCAGTAGGGCCCTGACCTTCCTCGTCACTACCCGACCGAGGTTAGGCTTGGCACTTATTGAGTACCGCTGTGGTGTACTCATGCCTTTTCCTGCACATGTTTTTCATGTGCAGATCCAGGTACCTCCACCTAGGCGCACTATCCCTGAGGTTGAGGGACATGGCAGAGACTTCGAGCTACATCTGCCGCATCCGCAGACCAGGAGTCTCTATCTTATTCTAGCTTTTTGTGAAAAGTTTATCCCTCCTTACGGTTGTGTAGACATTCTGGAGTTAGAGCAGTGTATTATATTTCTGTTAGCCTGTGATTCCCGTGAGTTTTTGGGTTTTTGGGGTGTTGATGTAGACTTCCGTATTATTTTGGGTTGTATATGCCAAGTGGCATTTATATCCATTTTCCCTTTAGATTTTTCAGCTTTCTTTTACTTAATTATTTCCGCAAGTTATGTCGATATTCCGCATTTCTAGGCTTACCTAGTTATAGGAACTAGGTGCCGTCACAACATGTTCACGGAGGGCGAACTGGGGTCGTGACAAAAACTTAACACACGACTATAATACTACTAAAATAACTCATAAAGTCACCTCATTATCATGTTAATCACCCTAGTATCACCCCAAAAGTACGGGTTATAACATTCCCAACATGCTATTCAATGAAACCTATTTTCTTCGATTCGTTTAGCTTCTAAACCTTCCAACCCTCTTGGTACTTGTAGTTCATGATCTTAAATATTTATAACCTTCAAGGTAACATGATTAACTTATTTTATGTACTTTCAAAGATGATCTCATTTATGAACTTACATCAATTAACTTAGTACGTGCTTTTACTTACAAAAATATGGGGTGTAATATCATTTTCCCCTTTGGAACATTCGTCCTCGAATGTTGACTGATGTGCTTATCAGTCTGATAACCTACAACTCTTATGAATACTTTTATACTGTCCTTTCCATCTAGGCAGCTGTTCTGCAAATAAATCCAATGGCCAGGACAATCCCCCCTTAGGTCATCTCACCCATGACATGTAGTCTGAATTCTTTCAATCTCATAGCTGCTGCTACCTTATGTAATGTAGCCTGTACGATTATGTCTTTTTACGTGAATTAATGCAACCCCTTTCTCCTTTTTCCTCTCACTTTGTGAACATATACAGAACTCTAGGCATCTTTAGGTGTACTGAAGTTCTTCGCTTAGTACTTTGTCGAACTAACGACTATTACCATATTTTGTTTCATAGCCTCAATTATCTATCTTTATTGCCTTACTGCATCTAGGTAGGTCATACTATACCATAACACTTACTTCGGTTTATTGTTACCGAGGTCTTCTACCCAACACCAGGTTACTCTCCCACTGCTTATCCTATATGTATAAATCTAAGTCCTTTAGTGCTTCCTCATTCTGTTCATCTTAAGAATGACAGCCTAACCTCATCTCATACTTTGGAACTTTTATCCATCTATTGTTGATTCTCCTTAATGTTGATCTATAATCTACCATTGATAACTTGAAACCTCTTATGTAATATATTATCACTAGGGCTCACGTCTCATTAGGGAACATCTGAAGTTATTTGCCTGATCCACTTAAGGACAATACTATACTTCAATAACCGTATTTCATAGCACACCTTATGGGGGTATTTTAATCCTGTATAATCCATGAAATTCCTTTTATTTGAATCATTACCCAATCAAAGGCCTAAACGTCATCATCTTATCTATAGCAATTACACCCTTATTCTACCACTAAGGCATACTTTAGCTTGCGACCTACAACCTAAAACCTTATCACTCTACCATACAAAAGCTTGCGACCTTTACGTAATTCATACTACTCGCAACCTTCATTTTACTTTCTAGCACCATATATTTCCTTATATTATTCTATAACCTCAAACGGGACATCACATTGTCTTTAAATCTAACATGATGGTAGCTTTTCTCAAATCTATCTTCGAGAAGCACTTTTGCACTAAAGCTGGTCGAACAAGTCATCATTTCTAGGAAGGGGATATTTTTTCTTGATCATGACCTTGTTCAGCTGTCTGTAATCTATACACATACATAGGGAGCCATCTTTCTTTTTCAGAAATAAGACTCTCGGTCCCAAGGAGAAGTGTTGAATCTAATGAAGCCCTTATCTAGTATATCTTTCAATTACTCCTTATGTTCCGTTAATTCTTCTGGTGCCATCCTCGGCACTATATCGATGGTAAAGTCAATTTCTACCTTTGGAGGAAGACTTGGAAGCTCATCTGAAAATACGTGAGGGAACTTATTCATTACTGGAACTGATTCAAGAGTCAGCATTCCCTTAGAGATCATCTTCCTCGTCTTAAGGTACAAAATAAATCTACCTTTGGTGATGCAGAAATACATTTCCATTATATAGCTGACCCTTTTAGAAAATTGAACTGGACCATCTTTGCTCTACCGTCAACATTTGCATAGCAAGAAGACAACAAATCCATACCAAGTATAACATCAAAGTTAACTCAATCAAGTCAGTTGTAGTACCACAGTCGCTAATCACCACTGTGCAACCTCTAAAAATACGCCTAGCTACTACCGAATCACCAACTGGTGTGGCTACCTCAAAAGGTTTAAAGGCTTCTGGTTCTATCCAAATTTAGTAGCAACAAAGGCAGTAACATATGATAGTGTAGAACCAGGATCCATTAACACATGCCATTATGTTCACTGATAAAGTACATGTAACCACGTATGATGGATCCTCCCGGTCCTGATGACCAACCATATCGTAGGTGCGATTTAGGGGATCACTTGTAGTAAGAGCTTCACCTCGGCCTCTACCACGGCCTGCTGGTGATTGAGGAACTTTCTCTTACGGGTGTGCTGCTGCTGAAGAAGATGTAACCGATCTCGCTGGCTGAGCTGCACCACTACCACCCCTAGACGATAAATCTCTCATAAAAAGTCCATGCCACAAACATAACATGCAACTAGAATCGGCCCAAATGACGTATACCACAACCAGAAAACCTAGGGTAAAGTGAACCACCCTGACTAGCTCTAGACTGTGGGGGTCGATCAGATCTCGGCCCTTGAAATTGTGAAGGAGTACTAGCTGTTGACTTCCTAACACTCTGTTACCTACTATCACCAGATGTCTCACCAAACGAACATGAAAATCTATTTCGCTTGCTTGAGATTTTATCTCTGTCAACCCTCTGCTTCTTTTTCCTTTGCTCAAGTGCTAAGGAAAATTCTTGAATATGTGTAATTTCCACACTCGACTGTATAGATACGGTCATAGACTCATTTACTAAGTAGGACCAAGTCCCGATACATACATGTGTAACCTGTCCTCCATGTCTGATGCAACTGCAGGAGCAAACCTCGCCAAAGAATTAAAGCAGAGGTTGTATTCTACAACACACATACCCCTTGTCTCAATATCAGTAACTGATCCAATCGTGCTCTACATGTCTTTGTAGGTAAGTAATGGCGGAGGAATGCCTCTGAGAACTCTCGCCATGTAGCTGGAGCAACATTTGTTCCCCTATACATCTCCCAAGTGGTATACCAATCAGCTGCTAGATCCTATAATGTATATGATGTCAATTCAATTAACTCTCTAGCTATGGCATACATAACTCTCACTACTCTGTCTAGGAAATCCTGGGTATCCTTTGCAATAATAAATCCCGTGAAAAATGGAGGCTTATAGGACCGGACAAATATTTTACTTACTATATTGAGAGAGTTGAGTCAGTATTAGCAGGTAAGTATATCTCCAGATCATCTAGGACTCCAGTTACCTTCAGTTATTATATTATCAGTCCAGGTTAAGCATTTACTTATGTTATTGCCTTACATATTCGGTACATTATTTCGTACTGTCTTCCTTTTTCTAGGAACGTTTCATTTCATGCATGCAGGTTCAGATAGACAGACGGGTAGATCACCTCAGTAGGTGCTATTTGAGTTTAGCTTGATTGGTAAGCTCCACGTCATTCGAAGTTGCCGGGCCTATGGTTTTGAGTAAAATTTGTTTTTTTTGTGTGTATATATATATATATATATATATATATATATATATATATATATATATATATATATATATATATATATATATATATATATATATATATATATATATATATATATTATGTGGGTAGTTGGGGCTCTGTTCCGACCATATTACAACCATCAGTAAAGGCTTGTAGACATATCCTGTCAGTCTATGCAGTATGTTGGGCTTGTAGGCCTTGTATGTAAATAATTTTTGGTTTGTCAGGTGTAGTAGTTATGATGGCCTTGTCGGCCTAGATTTATATTTATGTTGATTTAGAACTAGTCTCCATTCAGTTTTATATTTTGTTTCAAAAATTTTCTTGCAATGCGACACTCTGGCCAAAGTATGACCTTGTAGGTTCAGAGTCCCTCAGTCTCAGGTTGGTACACTTTGTTAAGTGAGGCAACGGGTGCCGGTATTGCATCCCGAGGTTTGGGGCGTGACAAAGTTGGTATCAGAGCATTTCTATCCTAGGGAATCTACAAGCCGTGTCTAGTAGGTTCTTGTTTATAGATGTGTTGTGCACCACATTATGTAAGCTGGGAACTACATGGCATTTAGGAGTAGGTTACCCTTCTTTTAAATCTAAATCGAGGTGTAGAAATGAGTTATAGGAAATTTTAGTTAAACTTACGTATTGGTGTTTGCATACATAGATGACGTTGACTAGGAAGACTACGACTAGTCATAGGAGAGATACATCAGCGGGTGAGGGGACCAACAAGTTACCCTAGTAGATGGGGCCCAGTCTAAGGCTTAGGACGAGACCCCTACTCAGTCATTACCAGCTCCTCCGCCACCTAAGGAAATTCCTAGGGATACCGCACATCCATTTCTCCCTCAACTTCCATCAGATAAGGACTTGAGGAGTAGGGTGCATTTGTTGACATAGTTGGTAGCTAACTAGCAACAAGCTAGGGCATCAGCTAGTGTAGGATCTTCTGAGGGTTCGGGGAGTTCAAGGGGCCGATAGTTCATTGCCTGAAGTCCTCCAGAGTTCACATGGTCAGATCAGAGGGAGGACTCGCAGAATTTTATAGATCAGCTTCACAAGATCTTTCAAGTTATGCATGCCACAGAGAAAGAGGTAGTTGAGCTGGCAGCTTTTCGACTCCAAGATATATCCTTCCTTTGGTACGAGGGATGGGAGAGGTACAGGGACGTGATGCACTTCTAGGTATTTGGGCGAATTTTTTAAATGCCTTCCTTGACCAGTGCTTACCATGGGAGATTGACAGGCTTGACTCGATCAGTTTCTAGCCCTGAAGCAGGGCAATATGAGCGTTCGAGAGTATAGTCTCTGTTTTGAATCATTGGCAAAATATGCTCCATCCATAGTTTCTAATATGCATGACAAGATCCATAGGTTTATAGCAGGGTTGACCCCAAAGTTGACCAAGGCATGTACCACCACTATATTGCAGGATACTATGGATATCTCCCGGATTCAGGCATTTTGCCACAATATAGGAAAGGGCAGGCGTCGACAGAAGGATACAGAGAGGAGTAAGCAATGGCATCGTAAGAGGATGAGATTTTCCAGGTCTCAGGAGCAGTATTAGAGTAGTTACAAGCCTAGTACTTCAGACGAACACCTAAGCCTCTACTGCCTCATTTACAGGGTTATTGGTTTGGCCTATATGCTCAATTAGGACCAGGTGATAGCTCACGAGCGTGGGGTTTGCAGCGATAATGAGGTTCACGACGAACATGGTAATTTTTCCGGAATGTGACATCTATGATAGAGGACACTTAGGCTAATGCCGAACTGGTTCCGACACTTGTTGTATATGTGGGCATTCGGAGCATATGATGCGAGATTACCCAAGTGGAGATTCTGGGGGTATGGCACAACCAATGAGTTCAGCAACATGATCATCTATGTCCGTGCATCCTTCAGGGCATTAGTCTCAGTCTTGGATTGGTAGAGGTTGAGGCAGAGTAGAGGTTCCAGTTCAAGCGATAATCAGAACCGTATCCATGCTTTAGCGGGTCGACAAGACCATGAGTCTTCACCAAACGTTGTGACAGGTATACTAACCATGTGTTCTCACGATGCTTATGCCTTGATAGATCCAGGATCTACTTTATCGTATATTACCCCATTTGTCGCGGGGAAGTTTTGTATAGTTCCTAAAATAATATGTGATTGTTTAGTGGTATCTACATCGATTGGAGAACCGATTATAGCTAGATGGGTTTACTGAGGTTGTACGGTGATAACTTTTAGCCGTCAGATCTCATCCGATCTAGTTGAGCTATAGATGATGGATTTTGATACTATCATGGACATGGACTGGTTGGCAGCTTGCTGTGCCACAATATTACCGAGCAAAGGTAGCCAGATTTCATTTTCAGGGTGAGTCAGTCCTTGAATGGGTAGGTAATATAGTGACACATAGACCTAGGTTTATACATAGACCTAGGTTTATACATAGACCTAGGTTTATTTCCTATTTGAAGGCGAGGAAAATGATCACAAAATGGTGCATTTATTATATTGTGCGAGTTAGAGATGCAGATGCTGAGATACCTACACTTCAATCTATTCCAGTAGTCAGAGAGTACATAGATGTGTTTCCAGATGAGCTTCCAGGTATTCCTCAAGAGTGAGAGATTGATTTTAGCATCGATTTGTTTCCGGGAACTCAACCAATATCCATCCCGCAATATAGAATAGCACATGCCGAATTAAGGAGTTGAAGGAGCATTTAAAAAATCTACTGGAGAAAGGTTTCATCAACCCAGTACCTCACCTTGGGGTACACAGGTACTGTTTGTGCGGAATAAAGACAGCTCACTGAGGATGTGTATCGATTATAGGCAGCTGAACAAGGTAACTATTAAGAATAAGTATCCACTTCCAAGGATCGATGACTTGTTTGATCAGTTGCAAGGGCTAGATGCTTTACAGATAGATTTCAGTTCATGTCATAGTTCGAGAGAAAGATATTTCGAAGACAACTTTCAGGACCCGATATGGCCAGTTTGAGTTTCTTGTAATATCCTTCGGGTTATCAAATGCACCCGCCGTATTTATACATATGATGATTAGCGTATTCTGAACGTTTTTAGATCTATTCGTGATAGTATTTATTGATGATATTCTAGTTTATTCACGTTTAGAGGAGGAGCATGCGAACCACCCGCAAGAGGTACTCCAAACCCTTTGTGATCATAAGTTGCATGCTAGGTTTTGTAAATGTGAGTTCTGGTTGAAGTCTGTAGCATTCTCAGGGCATATTGTATTCCGATGAAGGTATAAAGGTAGACACACAGAAGATTGAGGCCGTGAAATCCTGGCCTAGAACTACCACTCCGACAAATGTGCATACCTTTCTAGGCTTAGCAGGATACTACCGGAGATTCATAGAGGGTTTTTCATCCCTTTCGGCACCATTGACGAAGCTGACTTAGAAAGAAACTAAGTTTCAGTGGGCAGAGGCTTGCGAGTGGAGTTTCCAAGATCTCAAAAATATGTTGACCTCAACGCCAATTCTAATACTTCCAGAGGGCCCGGAGGGTTATGCTTTGTATTGTGATGCCTCAGGTGACGGGTTAGGATGTGTCTTGATGCGACATGGGAAGGTAATTGCATATGATTCAAGGCAGCTGAGGAAGCACGATAGAAATTATCCGACCCGCGACCTCGAGTTAGCTGCAGTTGTCCATGCACTTAAGATATAGCAACATTGTTTTTATGGTGTTCATGTGGATGTATTTATAGATCATAAGAGCCTACAATATATGTTCAAGCAAAAGGAGTTGAATTTGCGACAGAGGTGATGGATAGAGTTATTGAAAGATTACGATGTTAACATTCTCTACCATCTAGGGAAAGCTAATGTTCTAGGTGATGTGTAAAGTCGCCGATCTATGGTAGCTTAGAACATGTAGAGGCTGAGAAAAGATAATTATCTAGAGATCTTCATCATTTGGCTTGTTTGGGGGGTTCGGTTGGTAGATTTTGATAATGGTGGAGTTGTACTCCAAAAAATTTCAAAATCAACTCTCATAGATGAAGTAATAGAAAGGCAGTACGACCCAGAGTTGGTCGAGTCAAGAGAGCGAGTTCCGCAGCAGAAGATGCTACTATTAGAGCTCAAGGAGGTGGGGTTCTCACATACAGGGGTCATCTATGTGTCCCAGATTTAGCAGGTCTACGAGATAGGATTATGTCAGAGGCACATTTTTCGTGGTACTCCATTCATCTTGGGTCGACAAAGATGTATCATGACATTAAGGATGTGTAATGGTGGAAAGATATGAAGAAGAACAATGCTAAGTTTGACGCCTAGTGTCCTAGTTGTTAGTAAGTGAAGGTAGAGCACTAGAAGCCCAGAGGGTTATGCAGATTTGGTCACCGCTTATGAAGGGCGTGATGAGGTTTTGAAAGAAAGGCAAGCTTAGCCCACAGTATAATAGGCCTTATAGGATTATTCGAAGAGTGGGCCGAGTTACTTATAGGTTAGATGTCACGCCTCGAAATCCCACCATCGGGCCGTGATGGCGTCTAACGTTGAACCCGCTAGACAAGCCAGCGTATATAGCTAAACTAGCATAAAAAAAATCTCAAATTTCCAGAATAAGTTAAAACGCTTCGAAATTAAATCAGCGGAATAAATACAGTTTAAGCTAAGTAAATACAATCACAATATAACGACGCAAAATTTCCTAAAACCTAGAGTCACAAACTCACGAACTGTCTAAGAGTGCTAAATACAAGTGTGAAAGGAAATACATGTCTGCCTTCGAAACTAAAGGAAAAACAAGACAGAATCGAAGACAAGGGGATAGAAGAGACGCCAAGGCCCACGAACGCCAGCGGGTATGCCTTGAAACCTCTATGATGAACTTGAAGACACTCCCACTAATGATGTCCTCCGGGTCCGGCTGCGTAATTTGCACAACATAAAAGAAGTGCAGGTGTAGCATGCGTCAACCGACCCCATGTACTGAGTAAGTGCCTGGCCTTACCTCGGCGAAGTAGTGACGAGGCTAGAACCAGACTACCAAATAAACCTGTGCAGTTTAAATAAATATATATACATATATACAATGAATAGGAAATGTAGGGAGAAAACAATTAACAAAGAAAGGGGAACATGCTGTGGGGAGATGATAATTTCATTTAAGAAATCTTAATAAGGAAAGGAACAACAAGCCAACATATCAATAAGGGCAAGAAATCACAAACTCGCACGACATCACCCTTCGTTCTTTTACTCCCGTCCTCACTATGCAATGTATAATATAATCAATGTAAATCATGGCACGACATCGCCTTTCGTGCTTTTACTCTCTTCCTCACTATGCAATGTATAATGTAATCAATGAATATCGGTATGGAATGGTACATCGTACGACACGACATCACCCTTCGTGATTTACACCCTTTCCTCATAATGTCAAACAATGCACGACATCACCCTTCGTACTTTAACACTCTTCCTCACCCAAACAACAATCACAAACAGGGGAAACGGAGGAAACATAACAGATATAGAAATCCCGGCAAGGGAACAATAACAGAAATATCAACATCCCAGCAAGGGAGACAATATCAAACAATGCACGACATCACCTTTCGTGCTTTACTCTCGTTCTCTCCACGACAAGTGCACGACATCACCCTTCATGCTTTACTCTCATACTCACCAAAACAAGTGCACGTCATCACCCTTCGTGATTTAAAACTCTTCCTCACCCCAAATAGCAATCACAAACAACAGGAAAGGGAGTAAACAGAATAGAAATAGAAATCCCGGCAAGGGAGACAATATCAAACAATTAAATCCCGGCAAGGGAAACATCAATTAAACAATTAAATCCCAGCAAGGGTATATTTCAATAACTCTTTCTCTTTCTTTCATTTTCATTTCCATGATTTATTCTATCACTTGAGCCAACGCTCCAAAGACTGTAATATCTCATATTGCTTCATTATTCATTTCACAATCAGAGCCAATGCTCCAAAGATGTTTAAAGAATACAATTCCCTTCACATATTCTTCACAACATATAGAAATCATCAATTAAGTATGGGAATTACCACAAAATCAGAATATTCACAATATAAGGCCTCACGGTCATGCTAGACTCCAATGTATAAATACTCGTTACCATGCCTATACATCGTACTATAAAATTAGCAAGTAGCAATAACGACTCAACTCCTATTTCCTCAAGCTAAGGTTAGACCGAACACTTACCTCGGGTCCGAAGTATAGCAATCAACCTTCTAACACCGTTTTTCCTTTAGAATTTGACTCCGGAATGGTATTATCTAGGCATAATCAACTCAAGTATATCAATAAGGATTCAAATATTCAATTACATGACCTAATTATCCATTTCCTAGCATACTTTCAATTTTATCAAAATTCGACCCCGGGCCCGCTCGCTCGGATTCTTGAAACTTCCGAAGGAAACACTCACCTAAGGCCTAAGGATCATAAATACACGATTTTTACTTGATTTCATGGCCAATTCAATGAAAATTCAAAGCTGATCACAAGTTCTAGGTTACTACCCATTTTCTTGAATTTTTGGCACTAATTTGTGTAATTAATTAGGCTAAGATACATGCATAAAACAAGTTTATGGGTGGGAACTACTTACCTTGCAAGACCTGGTCGAAAGCTCTCAACAATGGAGGAATTCATCTAAGGAAGGATATGAAAAATGAGATAAATGGGTTTAAAACCCGTATTTAATCTCACTACCTGAACAGTGATCGCACCTGTGACGGATGCGGTATTGCACTTGCGAGGAGAACCTCGCACCTGCGGAACTGGGCTGGGGGTCTGAGATCGCACCTGCGAAAGGGGAGACCGCACCTGCGATCTCGCTCCTGCGAGAAATGCGACGCACCTGCGATGGCTGGCCAGGCCACTGGTGATCGAAACTGCGATGCCTAGGATAGCACTTGCGGTCTCGCACCTGCGATGCTGGGCAACCGCACCTGCGGTGACAACAGAGCAGGTACACCAGCAGCTGAGTTTGCTTGTTTTTAGCCCTGTTAGGTGCCGAGAAGGTACCTGGGCTCACCCGAGCCCTAATCTAAGTATACCAACGAGTCCCAAATCATAATACAGACTCGAGCGAGCCTTCGGGACACTCAAAACAATGCTAAAACTCGAAATCACACCCCCAAACGTCAAGAACCAACTTAGGAATTTTAAGTTTTCTAACCTCGCTTACAACGTGCCGAACTGACCTATACATCTCGGAATGACACCAAATTTTACAGATTACTCACACAACATCCCACGAACTTACCCATGCGATCAAACTGCTAAAAAAACATCACACATAGAATCAAACCTCAATATCCATGAAATCTATCAAATTTCATAGAACATCAAATTTTCCATTTTTAAGTCCAAAGCACGTTAAACGAAATTTGATTTCAACCAAACTTTACAGAAAGTGCTTAAACCATATATAAGACCTGTACCGGGCACCGAAATCAAAATACAAGCCTGATACCATTACTTTCAAATCAGATTTCATTTTCAATTTCCTTAAATATTTCCAGCAAATAATTTTACTCAAAAATTCATATCTCGGGCTTGGAACCTCGGAATTCGATTCCGGGCATACGGCCAAGTCCCCTATTTTCCTACGGACCCTTCGGAACCGTCAAATCATGGGTCCGGGTCTGTTTACCAAAAATATTGATCGAAGTCAAATTTATTCATTTTAATATCAAATCTTAGCATATTTCATAGAATTTCATATTTAGGCTGTCCGGCTACGTACCCGGACCGCGCACACAAATTGAGGCAATTATAAATGAGGTTTTCAAGGCCTCGGAAGCATGGGATGGGTAATAACATAGGTGATGACTCCTTTGGGTCGTCACATTAGATTTTCCCTCGGAATTGGAGTCTGTTTATCTAGTTTTTCTATGTTACGGAAGTGCATTGAGGATCCTACCTGAGTGGTGCACACTTATGATATACAAATAATGGAGGACTTATCGTACGAGGAAGTTCCATTTTCCATCCTAGACCGGAAAATCCGCAAGCTATGAAATAAGGAGGTAGCCTCCATGAAAGTTTTATGGAGAAGCAAGAACGCGGAAGAGATGGTGTGGGAAGCGGAGGAAGAAGTTAAGTCTAAATACCCCTACCTGTTTCAAATTGAATATATGGCTCAAGATGAGATACATCAGCACAACTAGTAGTCCATCAAGTAAGCTCTTATTTTTGACTTGCAGTATTTATGATTGATGGCCGTGTGGGGCCAAATGTTGTTATTTATAGACATTGTCCATGTGTTGCATGTATAGTATGGTTTCTAGATGTGTGCATGTTGGTTTTAGTCTAGTGTACGAAGGAGACTCTTGCAAAATTTTCCCAAGTTTCTAAGAGTCAACATTCGTGGATGAATGTTCCAAAGGGGGGAATGATGTTACACCCCCTATTTTTGTATGTAAAAGTACGTTGTAAGCAAATTGATGTAGGGCCAAAAATGAGATCATCTTTGAAAGTATATAAATTAAGTTAATCATGTTAAGTTGGAGGTTACAAATATTGAAGATTATGAACAACAAGTACAAAGAGGGTTGGAAGGTTTAGAAGCTAAAGGGATTGAAGAAAATAATGTTTTGTCGAAAGTCGACAAGTTGGGAATGTTATAATCCGTACCTCTGCGGTGAGACTAGGGTTCTTAACATGATAATAGGGTTATGTTATGAGTTATTTTAGTCTTATGACAGTCATGCGTTATGTTTTCAAGTCACGTGAGTTTTGGAACAAATGTCGATGAAAATCATCACAAATTACGTTCATATGTTTTACTGAAATTGGGGTCAAATGTCACTGCTATTTTCTCCCAATATACTTAAAGTTACAAGGTGATCCACCCATAAAATTGAATATCTATGAGTCAAGTTTCTAACTCATTATACCCTTTGTCAATACAACATCGGAGTAGAGAGTATATGCATTTTTGCGAGACTGCGCAGACTGCTAGGTGACAAGTAGGTGTGTCACCTACTTGCTTAAATGAGAGGATTACATATGTTCAATAAGGTCCATTTCGGGTTGGACAAAGGTGAACTTTTAAGTGCCTATTTTCTTCATACCTCACACTGATAATAGGGCATAAAAACCAGAGATAAACCCCTGCAAAAATCCTCCAAAAATTGAACACAAACCCTAATTGATTCTCTTCTTTTCAAGTTCTAGTTAGAGGAAAACCTAGGGTTTGAAGAACCAATATAGGAGGTGAGATATTCAAAAAATAAGATAATTATTCTTATCAATTTCATCCATTTTTTTCTTCTTGAAATGTATAGAAACTCGTTCTACAATTGTAAGAACTCATGGGACGATGATCGGAAGTTGTGAGTACGAGTTATTCAACATGTAGTGAACTGTTTTGTGGGCTGTTCCATGTTGTTGTTGGATTGCATATTTTGCTACTATTTTAGGAATTTTGTAGGAGAAAGGGTGTGGAGAAGAACTACATAAATTCAGTGTGGTGGGTTGGTTGTTCGTCGTAACATTTTTGGTTGATTGACACTTCTATGGTTCCCGTTTTGTGTATGAAATGATAAGGGTATGTTGGGCTATTTTGTTGTATTTTGTGATAGATATAAGGTTGGAAAATGATGTATATATGTTGTTATTGTTGTGTTCTTGTATCGTTGGTGTTGGCTCGAATTGAGAGGAAGTAAGGATTATAGCGGAGATGCTGCCCATTTTAATGATAGTATTATTATCGTTGTTTTAGATTAAGGTGCGAAGATGCGAGTTCAAAGTGGTTATTAGAAAGATTTTGATAAGGTATGTTAAGGCTAAAACTTTTCTTCATTTTAGCATATGATCTCGTACCTACATGCGTTTGATAACGAGATATAAAGAGAAGTTCATACTCCTGAATTTATATATATTATCCTAGTCTCACAAGTTACAATATTGTCCCTTATCTGGACTTTTATTCAGTTAAGTATTGTCTTCTTTCAGTAAAGAGAGCAGAGGGGTAGGTATATATATATATATATATATATATATAGATATCTATGTGTGTGTGTGTGTGTATATATACATACATTCACACATACATAGACAATATTATAATATTTTCTCCACCATCGAGCTATAATCAATTGGCAAGCCCCTATTGGGCAACCTCTAATAAGATGGTAAGTTATATACCGAGCCTACTATGGAGAGCGCCAATGGGCGAGCCAGAATGGACGAGATAACGAGCCTAGTATGGCCGAGTGCCTATGATCGATCCTACTATGGCCGAGCAGTTATACGTACCGAATCTTATATGGCCGGAAAATAATTTTACTTTATATAATGAGAGAATTGAGTCGGTATAAGCAGGTAAGTATATTTCCAGATCATCTATGACTTCCAGTTTCTTCCAATTATTATATTATCAGTTCAGTTTCAGCTTTCAATTATGCTATTGCCTTACATACTCGTCACAATATTTTGTACTAACGCCCCTTTTGCGGGTAGACCTTCTCAGTAGGCGCTGTCCGAGTTCGGCTTGATTGGTAAGCTGCACATCCTTCAAATTTGGGTCTAGGGTTTTGAGTTGAGTATATATATATAGACATGGCCCTATTTCGACCACAGTACATCCATTAGTAGCGGCTTGTAGACATATCCTATCAGTCAGTGCAATATGTTGGGCTTGTAGACCTTTATGTATATTTTTTTGTTTGTATGCTTTAGTAGTTATGACGGCCTTGTCGGCCCGACTTTATATTAATGTTCAGTTAGAGCTAGTGTCCGTTTAATTTTATATTTGGTTTCACAAATTGTCTTGCAATGTGGCCCTATGGCCAAAGCATGGCATTGTATCTTCAGAGTTCCTCAGTCTCAGGTTGGTACGCTCGGTTAAGTTAGGCACCGGTGCCGGTGTCGCCTCCATAGGTTTGGGGAGTGACCTATTTTCTCTAGTTACTTCTTCCACCCGTTCCTTCAAGTCTACAATGAAAACTACCATATCATCCCTCTCTTGTTCTATATCACCCATTTCTTCAATTATATAATTTTTCTCATTAATGAGTCTATGATAGGCATCAATCAATGCATGGACATCAATTTATTCTTAGAGTAAGTTTTCAATTTTTTTTGAAAATCAAGAAAACTTACCTCATCTTCCTCGTTGTCCTCGTCATCATCAGGTTTAGCATGCGTGTAAAGATTGATTCATATTCTGAAGATACATTGTCAACAACCATCATAGATGTGTATCTTTGGTCATTGATGCGAGACTAAATTGCATAGTTTAACATGTGATATACCTTACATTTTATGCGCATTAATGATAAAAATACACTTGTTATGTGCTTAATGGAGTTTATTTTATGTGTAGGTGAATTGGAGATGGAAACGGAGCTAAAGGGATGCAAGTACGTCGAAAATACGAAAAAGGAGACGCCCGGGCGATAGCCGGGCGTTTGCCCCCTAAAGCCAGGCCCTCCCCGGCGTTAGGGGGGCATTTACCCCATAAATCCTGCCCCCCTGGCGTTAGGGGGCGTTAGGGCCATAACGCCAGCCCCCCCTGGCGTTAGGGGGGCGTTAGAGCCCAAACGCCAGGGGTCTCCAGTGTCGCCCAAGTCCGAGTTTGACGAGTTTAAGTGTATCCCAAGTGAAATAGAAGTCTCCAACACGGTTAGGGTTCACACTAAACCTATAAATAGACTCCTAAAACACAATTAAAGGGGGATTTTCGTGGATTAACAGTAGACAAGAAGAAAATTCCATTGAAGAGCAAGAACACGATTTCTACAATCTAGTATTTCTTACTTTATATTTCAATTATGCAATTGTTTGTAGTTTTGTTTCGTTTAAACATGAGTAGCTAAGTTTTTAATCTAGGGTTTTGGTAGAACCCGTTGGGGATGAATTTCTTGTGATATTAATATATTTTGATTGATTATTCTCTATTTGTTCAACTACGTTCTTATTGTAGTTAATTGAATGGCCATCAATTAGCTGTGCCTATTTAATATGTATCTACTTGAGAGAGAGTGCATATTTAGGTAATTTTTTGAAAACCACCACTCCTAGAGTATAGACGAAAGTCATAACCGAGGGTTTAGAGGTTGGATTAGAAATAACGATACCTCGGGTGCAATCTAAATTGAACTTGTAATGAAATCTAGCTAGCGTAACTTGAGAGAGTGCGTCTAGTAAATTATCATAAGTACTCGAGAGAG
>ML322531.1:0-52345 GCA_005239505.1 Nicotiana paniculata | reverse complement strand
TCTATATTTGTTCAACTACGTTTTTGTTGTAGTTAATTGAATGGTCATCAATTAGCTGTGCTTTTTTAGTATGTATCTACTTGAGAAAGAGTGCATATTTAAGTAATTGTTTGAAATTATCATAATTACTTGAGAGAGATTTATGGTAGATAGAGTGTTCATGATTGATAGAGATAATTAATCAAGTTATATGAAATATCCGAGAAGTAAGTTCACCAACGGGGGAAACCATAGCCTTAGACCTTTATCATAATTGTTTACAACACATTGTTAGTAATTGTTAGTTATTATTATTGTCAGTAGAACTAGTAAAACATCACCAATTTATATTCAAAAAGTCTTGAGAGAATTGATTGAGTAAAAGTTGTGTATTCTAAAGACTTGATTGATACGTTAATTCCCTGTGGGATCGACTCTGGGCATAATACCCCGGATTAATTTGCAATGCCCGTTTAGTCTTTTATTAGACATAGTTGAGCATGATCATTAGGTCGGGCTCTTTCGCAAATGCGAGGTTCGCATTTGCGAACTATTTCTCGCATTTGCGAAACCTGCAGCTGGTGCCAAGAAACACCAGAAATCTGGTGTGTTTTTCATCCCTTCCACACGTCCGAAACTAACCCAAGCCCTCGAGGCTCCACACCAACTACCCACACAAGTCTAATGACCTCATACAAACTTTCTCGAGCGATCAAAACACAAAAATAACATCAAAACTACGAATCGGACGCCAATACGCACGAATTGACTCATGAAATTCTAAAACTTCCAAAAAAACTTCCATTCATTCGATTCCTATCAAATCAACTCGGAATGACACAAAATTTTACATGCAAGTCTTAAATGACATTACAGAACTATTTTCGGTTTCGAAATTCTGTTTGGATCTCGATATCATCAAAACCCGCTCCAAACCAAATTTAAATAACTTTTAAAACCTTCAAGAACCAACTTTCATTATTAGGCGTTGAAACGCTCGCGAGTCATCAAAAATCCGATCCGAACATATGCTCAAGTCTGAAATCATCATACGAACCTATTGAAACCCCCAAATCCCGATTTAGAGGTCATTTACTCAAAATATTGACCGAAGTCAATGGCCTTTTAAGCCAACCTTAAGGAACCAAGTGTTTCGATTTCAACCCGAACCCTTCCAAATTCCGAAGTAACCATCCCCGTAAGTCATAAAACAGTAAGAGCATGTACGGGAAGTCTCATTTAGGGGAAGAGGGTTCTAAAAAGCAAAACGACTGGTCGAGTCGTTATACTTGTCTTCTTGGTGATATTGAACAGTTAATACGAAACCTTAGTTCTCTGTGGGATTCAACTCCAGACTCTTAGACCGGATTATATTTGCAGCGACCGCTTATCCTTTTTAGGACTAGGGTTAGGCGTGATTAATTTACTTCCCATAAAGTTATGGGTTATTTTATATATATATATTTTTCTCCTCTCTAAATTCTTATACTCAGTAGAAGAAGAAAAGGCCCTAAATTGTTTAAATAGAGTACAAGCACTACTAAAAAAAGTCCCATTTCCGACCATAATACTCCGATCGAAAAAAGTAGTCGGAAATTTCCGACAGAATTGGCCGAAAATGGCATACAAATATTATTTTCAATTTTTATTAATGTTTAGGGTGGATTTTCGTCTACTTCCTTCGCAAAATTTGGTGAAAAATAACGGGAAGGCATTTGCGACCGATTCGTTCGAAAAAATTAAAAAGAAAATAAAAAAAGATTGCGACCGATTCGATCGCAAAAAATTATTAAAATGAGGTTTGACTTCATTTTGGCCTCATTTGCAACTAATTCGGTCGAAAAAATTAAAAAAAATTATAAAATTAAAAAGTTGTAATTGATTCGGTCGGAAAAATGAAAAAAATAAAAAGTTGCGACCGATTTGGTTGCAAAAAATTTATTAAAACGAGGTCTGACTTTGTTGGCCTCATTTGCGACCAAATCAGTCGAAATTTTTTTATTTTTTAAAATTTTCGACCTATTCAATCGGAAATAGTTTTTAAAATCCTCTGACCCCTTTTTTTGTTTATCTCTTTTCTTCCTTCTCTCTTTGCTGGAACCCCTCCTCCTCCCCCCTCCACCCCCAGGCATCACGGTGCTCCGGTGACATCCCTCTTTCTTTGGCGACACCTCTCTTCCTCTCCCCTCTCGCGATCAGTTTTCCCATCTCCCTCGATTTTTTCTTCTTTGTTTCTATTTTTTGCGAAGCCTCATAGAGAAAAATACATTGTTTGCTGAAATTGGTATTTGTAATTTTCGTTTTTAACGGTATCTTTATTATCAAAACTCGAAAAGCCACAAAGAATTAATAGCGGAACAAGTTTGGGATGATTTACTAAGAAAGAAAAGAATAAATTAGTATGCACTTTTTGATTTTTTTTGTGAAACCAATTGTTATTCTTATTATGCTTCTATTACACTTTTCATATTAATTTAGTAGTTGAATCTAGGTTTTAGACTGTTGTCGAAGAATGTGATTGAATCCAAGTTTGAGAATGTTGGTTATTTTATTTGGCAGGTGGTATAGGTAAAAATACAACAGAATTCTGCTAAATTTTTTTTAGACCTGGAGCGGATTTGGGACGGAATCAGTCGCAATAATTTCCCAGATTTAAGACCGACTATGAATTTTTGAATTTTAAAATTTTTCTATTCTCAAATTTTACGCTGTTTCGATCGGAAATTTAAATTATGTATTTATTTTATTTTTAAATTTGCAACCGAATCGGTCAAAAATTTACCGACCAATTCAGTCGCAAATATCTTATATTTAAGCGCATCCTTATTTTTCAATTTGCAACCAAATTTGTCAAAAAATTTCGACCGATTCAGTCGCAAATTATTTGCTACTATGTGGTTTTCGACCGACTTTTTTCGATCGGTAATCCATCTGAAAAACTCAATTTTCTACCGATTTGACAGCCGAAAATTGTCAATTTCTAGTAGTGAAGAATGAAAAGAAATAAAGAGGAAAAATGGAGAGGGAGGATTGGGCTTGGGACGTGAAAAATATAAAGATAAGAAACAAAAAGTAATGGGAGGAGAAGGGGGTGGAGGGGCTTGGAAGAACAGAAGATGTGTTTGGGTTTATTTTTTTATTTATTTATTCTTCTTTTATCTTTTTATTATTAAAATATTCTTAATACTTTTTCTAACAAAACTAACATATTCACACGTCTTTTATGCGTGAGTTGCACGTATTTTAGCCATGTCAGTTGTATTGCCTCAACATAGGCATGATCAACGATCAAAGACACTTATTAGTAATTATTTTCTAAAGTATAAGTGACAAAATGGGAAACTCGTAAGTTTGTTTACCAGCTTGAAAAATCAGTGCAAGTTTAAGCGGTTGGGAGATCATTTTTTCTAGATTTTAATAGCGGGCTTAAAAGTGACTATTGCTGCATTACTTTCGGTCCAGACCCGACCCTGACTCGTTTCGCTGTGTGGCTATTTATTCGGGCTCTTTTCTTCAATGACAAAAATGGGCCTGGAGAATAGAGACCCCAGACTGCACGATTTCAAGTTAATAGTACCTCCGTCGGTCCAAAATAAATTAATTGGCAATGTTTAAGAAATAGTTTCAAAAACCTATGAAGGTATTTTACATGATACGGCAACTAAATAAATATATTTCTTAGTAGAAATCTATACATTTGGATTAATAATCACGTTTGATAAAAAATCAAAGAATTCAATTCCCAAAAAACAAGGCGATTCAATTTCCTAAGAATAAGTACTCCTAAAAATAAGAACATATGAATGGAAGCGTATTAGGAGGATAATTTTAATCATAAATAATTTCTTCCTCCCTGTAGACATAGTATCCCATTTTTTGAGCGAGAATCTTCTGTCACAAAAAGAATTTAGTTCGATAAAAAGATTATTTAATATTATTGGAAAAATTTCACATAAGAACAATTGGGTTCCCTACTTTTTAATTTTATAGCCCATATTTCAATTTACAACCAACTAGCCCAAAAATAATAGGTTAAGATTCAATATCCAACTCCAATAGGTTTTCGAAATTACTATTTAAATTTTAAAAAAGATTGCTCAAGCTTTTAAGTTAATTTTCGAATCAGTAACTGTGACTAAATATTAGTTCAACAAACCAAATCCATTTGGGTGGTGAAAATTAGATTTTTAACAAGTTTTAATATGTGGGTTTAAATTTCGAATTTGATTTTGTGAGAAATTTGGAGTGGGTGTTATTTAGACTTGTTAGAAATGATATAAGGACGTTGTATATAAAATTTGAAGTCATTTAATGGAGATTTGGATTGGTTTTGAACAAGAATTGCAAATGAAAATCGTGGAAGAAATTCGTCTATATACGCTTGTATAAAGGTGTATAAAAGTGTATAAGATGTGTTTATACACTCAAACACACTATTATACAAGATTATACATAATTATACTAAAAACTGACTTCGTCTTCTTCTTTGCGTCTTTTCTGAAATTTAGCTCAAATCTTGCTCAAATCTACTCCAAATCACTTCAAATTTAAATTTTGAACTCCTTTTGATGTTTTCAATCAATTAGAACACCACATAATCCAAACAACTAACAATCTCAAAAAATCCTATTTCGAAAGCAAAGCTTTGAATAGCCTTTAATGGTGGACTTCTACTCTTCAATTTTCTTACATTGCAACCAGGTGACACAGGGGGGGAAGCAGAAAATACACAGCCTCTTGAAGCATATGTAGAAGATGTGAGAAAAAGAAATAGTAAAAGCAATGGTTGTGAGAATACAATGTTAACTCCATAGCTTTTAGAAGAAATGGTTGTAAGAATACATTTTTTGAATGTGGTAGTGCTTTCAAAATATGTACAATATGAGCTAAGTTGGGTAAAACTTAAAAACATGAGCCATTTTTTGTTATGGTGTGATGTCACAGGTACTTTCTTGTAATTATTTCAATATTATTTATATTATATTATATTTAAAATTTATTTTATCTTATATTTATAGATTAAGAATAACAATGGTATATATAAGCATACAAATATTAAATTTTGGTACTGTTTGTACACAAAATGGATATTGAATAATAAATAAGTATTCCTCGCGTATATAAAGCATATATTTTATATGACAAATATACATAAAATATATCAAATTTCATTAAATATACATAATACATACACCAAATATGTAAAGAATTATGCGTCAAATATATACTATATACATAAAAGATATGCTTGTATTGCATTTCTGTTTGAGAGAATAATGAAATATGTGATTTTAAGAGCAACTATTAATAAGAAGAAAATTTTCATAGAAAAATGTGAGTTTAGAAAACTCTGATTAATAATGATAGAGAATTATAAATAGATTAATATTGCTCAAAAATAATCCCTGAAATTGTGAGTTTGTGTTGAACGGTTTATGTTTAAGAAATTGAAGGCCAATAAATGAGGTAAATAATCTTAAAAAATGCTATAACGGTAAATGAATATATTACTTTTGGAATAAAGCTAAAGTACTATTATTCGTATAAATATTTTTTAATAAGAGTTCTAACATGTAAAAATCTCAAATAAAGTTTTGGTGTAGAATGTAGTCACCAAATTTTACTCCTTTTTTTCCAAATTATCTTATTCATATTTTGTTCAATTTATCTTACCTTGTTTTATTCTCTTCCATACAAGACGATTAATGACCCGTACACAGATGTAAACTCCCATTGTCAAGCATGTCTAATCTGGGCAGAAGAGCTTTCTTACGCGTGACACTGGCCATTGTAGCATGGTTTCCTCTACTGATATACTCTTTTGTGATCCTCAAGGAGTAATAGATACAAATGAGTTTGTATTTTATAGTGTAGTCATCCCCGGTTCCACCATACTGGATATGTAAGTGTATCCAGATGTAAAAGCTAATGTGCAGTCTTCTCTTTCCCTTGGTGAGTATATTTTTGGACTGGCCTATGCAGTGGTTGCACATATAGTGAATTAGTGTGAAGATACTAATACCACCCTAATAGTTTTGGCCAAAACATAGAACCAAGCCCTCTCCAAAGTACCTGCAAAATGAACAAACATGATAGATAAAAACTCCTTCCTTGTATCCTCCCTAATGATTTGAGTTGGAAGTGTAGTGTGATCTCCATCCCCTGTAGTTTTCTTCATTCCTTCATAATACATGCTCCTCCTCCTCTTAACTACAAGGTTCTCGCCCTCATTTTTCCTATCTTCTACGTTTATCATCATGTACCACTTGGTTTGGCAGTTCTTACCCTTATATAGGGTATTTGAAGCTTGTCATTATTCAATATTCTTCTCCCTTGTGTGTCTAATTCCCAAAAAGAATGCACTTTTACAGTGTGCTACTGATCTAGTATCAAATTAACTAAGTGATCAGCTAACTTGTTACCTTCCCTTAACACATGAAATATCTGACAAGCACCCTTAGGCAGTAGTATTTTGATTTCATCCACATAATTAGTAATGCTCTAAGGTGATCCCCAAACTTCATCTAGCACTCTCTTCATAAGTAAAGAGACAGTTTCAATTATGCATGGAGAAAATTGTATTTGAGTTATGTACCTTAGATCCTCCAGAATAGCATATGCCTCAGCTACATTATTAGTTACATTCTCAATTGCATCTGCATGTGCATAAATAATTTCTCCTATTCCATCCTTTATACAGAAGCCATATGATGCTCCTCCATTGACACCTCTACATGCCCCATCAGTATTGCATTTTATCCACCCCACAGGAAATACTTCCTACAACACCTTAGTATACCTCAATTTAGGAATATGTTGTGATAGCTTCCCATGCAATTCTGGCCAGTTTGCAGTAACACCCTTAAAGCATGTTCTTTTCACTTTGAGCAGTATTTGGATTGAGGTTGCGATTTTAAATATCAATCTATTTATGTACACACTCTTCCCATGCATTCCATATTATCTCTTCTTTCACAACTGCCAAACAATCAAACTTGGCATAGCTTGATATACTGCCTTCAAACTTATATTAACATGTTTGATCCACTATTCATTTATCACTTGTACAAGTTGCTTCCCACTTGTTCTAATCACTGCAGGTGCACCATAATAATTCCAAACATATCTTGCAGCTAGTGATGTCAGAAACACATGAGGCAGTGTTTGTTCTTTAGGACACCTACAGCACCAACACCTTGATATTCTAAAATATCCTAGCCTTAGAAACCAATAATCCAATGGTAACTTTGCCTTCCATAATCTCCACATGAAGAAACTTATCTTGAAAGGCAACACTTTTATCCAAAAGAATTTGTATAGCTTGCTTTCTTCTCTTCACTTCCTTATATATAGCCAAGTAGACTTCACTGTAAAATGTCCCTTTGTTTCCAGCTTCCACCAAGGCCTATCTTTCATTGAAAGATCTGAAGGTAGTGTGATTGTCTCCAGAATATGGCCAACTAGCTCATCAGGTAGTAATTTCCATTAGTAGTACTTCAATCAATGCCCCATTTTCAACCACTTCCTCAACATGCTTTATAGTTTCATCACACCAATGATCTAGACCTGAAGCATGTAAAGAGCTCCAAGTCTAGTCCAATTGTCATACAAGAAATAGGAGTTTCCATTCTTAAATTTCCACCACACTTGATGCTCCACCTCATCTTTCATTTGCAACATTTTTCTCCATACATGAGATCCGTGTATACAAGGTACTAACATCTCATTGATCTTCTTGCAGTACTTATTTCTCATAAATGTAGACCACAATGAGTCTTTTATTCTATAGTTCCACCAAAGCTTGGCAAACAGAGCCTTAGACACATCATGTAAGGATATGAAACTCATACCTCCCTCACTTTTAGGAAGACATAAGTTGTCCCATGAAGACCAATGTCTTGCCTTTCCATTGCCTGAATTGCTCCAGTAAAACCTAAAAAAAATCTTGTGTAATTGGTTGATCACATATGATGGTGGACTCACAGCTGACAAGAGATGAATTGGCATACTCTCCAACAGATGTGAGATCAGAACTGCTCGACCACCAATTGATAGTAACTTTCCCTTCCATGATGATAACCTCTCTTGTACTTTGAAGATGATATTCTTATAAAAGTCTTTCCTCCTCCTGTTGTAGAATATAGGACAACCCAAGTATGTAAATAGGAATGAGTGTCTTTGGAATTCAATAATCAAGTGGACAATGTTTACTTCATCTGCTTGGGCTCCTTCATGCATATAAAAGGAAGACTTTTCCTTGTTGATTTTCTGTCCTGAAGCTTCCTCATATTCCTCTAACACATTCATGATAAGCTGCATTGCCCCATAGTTATAGGAACATAAAATAATAGTATCATCAACATTGTAACAACCTAGCCCGCTAATGATATTGTCTGCTCTGGGCCTAGTCCCTCAATTTAAAATGTGTCACTAGGGTCTAAGGCTTGTTAACTTATATACCCAGCATCCCTATTGTGTTTTGCCGATGTGGGACTCTTTCTAAAGTCTGGGGTGTTACATACTCCCCCCCTTGTGGACTTAGCGTCCTCACTGAGGTTTGCCCCATCGCATGGGATTTTCCTAGACTCGGCATTAAGGTTTGCCCCGCCTAACCAAGATTTGACTAAACTCGGTTGAACTCTGACCCACCATCGGCAATAATGACACAAGAGTGGCTCTGATACCATCTATAACAGCCCAGCCCTTTAGTGATATTGTCCGCTCTGGGCCTAGTCCCTCACAGGTTTAAAACACATCACTAGGGTGTAAGGATTGTTAAATTATATACCCAGCATCCCTCTTGTATTTTGCTGATGTGGGACTCTGTCTAAAGTCTGGGGTGTTACAAGCTTATGAAAGGTAGTTAATGTTTTGACTCCACTTTGGCATTCCAGAGCCTATGAAATATGGATTGTCAAACAATGCATCTGATGCTCTCCCAAGCACTTCAGCAGCTAGAATAAACAATGTAGGAGAAAGTGGATCCCCTTGTTTAACATCTCTAGATGATTTGAAGAAACCATTGGCCTACCCATTAAGCAGCACTGAGTACCAGTTGTTGGAGACTAGTCTGAATATCATATCAATGAAAATCTCACCAAATCCCATCTTCCTCAATACCTTCGTTAAGAATATCCATGAGACTCTATCGTAAGTTTTTTCCATGTCCAATTTAATAACTACATTAGATGGCTTCCCTCTCAATCTAATGTCTTTGATGATCTCTTGAGTTAACAGGATATTCTCCACAATGCTTCTTCCTTTGACAAAACCTACCTGATTAGGAGAAATGAAAGAAGGCATAAGCTCAACTAACCTTTCATGGATCACTCTAGATATGATCTTGTAGGAAAAATTGCTCAAACTGATTGGCCTCATGTCTGAAAATGTAGCAACATTATTCTTCTTTGGAAGCAACACAAGGTTTGTGTGAGTGATGAACTTAGGTAGTTCTGCACCACCAAAGAAGTCTCTAACCATATTTAGCACCTCATCACATACAACCTCCCAGCTAGCTTGATAAAACTGGCCAGTGAATCCATCTGAACCACTTGCACTATCCCCATTCAATCCAAAATTTGCTGCCTTAACCTCTTCCATGGTTGGTTGATCCCACAACTTTGCATTCTGATCCTGAGACCATCCCAGGAACATGCTGAATAATACAGTCAGACCTCTATATAATAGTTTTGTTCCAAATATTTTGGATGTTATAGCGAAGTGTTGTTATAAAGAACATATATTATAACATAACATGAAATTTTCTGGAAAAACTTGGCTTTTATAGTGAAGCATTTTTATATAGGGATGCTGTTATAGAGAGGTCTAACTGTATCAAATTTAGTAGGAATTCTTTCTTCTGTGAACTGAGCCTGGAAAAACTCTACTGCCTCCCTTGATATATCTTCTTGTGATACAAGCCAGTTGTCATTTTGTCCAAGATACTGGACACCTACAGTCTTTTCCTCTTTCCTCTCACATTAGCATGAAAGAACTTAGTGTTCCTATCACTATCCTTAAACCACTGCATTCCAACCTTTTGTCTCCAAAATTCTTCTTCAAGATGGTAATATCTTGTAAGGTCAGTTTCTACTTTGTGTAACTTAGCTCTATTCTGAGCTGTTGGATTCAATTCAAACTAAATATCATGTACCTTAATAAAATCCTCCAATGCTGCAATTTGTTTGAAAATATCTACAAATGTCTCCTTGTTCCAAGCTGCAAGTGCAGTCTTCACCTTTTTCAACTTACTTTGGAATAAGATAAATGGGTTCCCCATGGACTCAGCTACCAATTCCCCTTCACCCCCTTCAGAAAAGTCTCATACTTGGTCCAAAAGTTTAAAAACTTAAATGGTTTCTTAACTTGGACAATGTCAATGTTGCAAGACAACAGGAGAGCGGCATTTTGGGGAATCTACTCTCATGCTGCAAACAGTCAAATCTGAACTGAACCCTGTCGCTCTTCTTTGTTCACGAGAAAGATTCCTAGGGTTCCAAACCTTTGTTTTGCACCGAGAAGAAATCAATAGAATTGTCTAACGAATCGTCTGATACTAGATGAAGAGGTACCCCGGAAAGCGGGAATAGAGGAGGCACAGGTCTGCCTTTGGACCATACTTGATCAAGTGTTTGACCTCCAATGCTGGGAATAAATCTAAGAATTGTTGGTTTGCAAATAACCTACCAAGACTGTTAAAGATGCAATCAATGTCAGACCTCCCATTCCACCAAGTATACAGGCTCCGTTTGAATCCAAGATCATATAATGCACATGTGTCCACACAATGTGCAAAGTCTTCAACGTCACTTAGGTACACAGGTCGGGCCCTATATTTCTCTTCCTCAGATAGAATCACATTGAAATCTCCTCCAACAAGTGAATGAGATTCCATATCTGAGGCTAAGTGATACATTGAATCCCAAAGTTCAATTCTTTCAATAGAATCACATTTGGCATAAACTAGTGTCACATATAACTCCTTATTTAGATTTCTATGAAGCAGCTTCAATGTCATTTGTTGTTCCATATTCATCACTATTTCAACATCAATATCTTCATCAACAAATATCCATATCTTTCCATTCACATTAGCATAAGCAGAATGAATCCCGAACTTCCTTCTATACTCTTCCAGCTTATTGATGTCTTGTCAAGGTTCCATCAATCCGATCAAGTAAAAATTGTACTTTATATGTAGGTTAAGAAACCTATTGAAATCTTTTTATGTGTTTATAGATCTCACATTCCAAACTACAACATTATCCATAAGATTATTTGGAATTAGAGATCATACTTTTCTTTGGTTGCACCCTTAAAGGTACGTTGTCTTTGATGTATTTCTTTTGTCTCCTTGTAGGTTTCCCAATTGATTTCTTCTTGTCCACACTCTCGGGAGATATATCACCATCTCTTGCTGCTTGTTTAAAGTTAGCAGTTGTAGATTCCTCCTCTATGTCTTCCCCCAAGTCTTCCTCTTCATCTTGTTCATCATCAACCTCCTGTAGGTCTAAATGATTTGGTTCATGATTTTTGGCTATCATTCCAGCTCCTTATAACCCATATTATTAGTTAGTATTCCTTTATCCAAAATTCCACTTGTAACACTGGAAGTTTTCCTAGCTAAGAGCCCAAGATCATCAACAACTGGAGCAGCTATTTGCACAACATTGTTGCTTTGCCCAGATTCCATTCGACTTGCCATAGGAACAATAGCTTGTTCATTAGAACTATTTGTAGCATATTTCAATACCCCATTATTCAATTCCTTAGCCTTCATAGCCTCCTGGATTGCCTTGAATTTCATAGAATACACATCACCCAAGGTAGGGTTTACTGTTGATTGACACCCAGAAGTTACTATTCCATTGCCTTTAGGCATGCTAATTGCAGTTGTTTGATCTGGTAACCTCACTGTATCATATATTAGGTCAACATGAGTAATCCCAACTTGTTGATCAGCTGAAAACTTCACCAGGTCACTGGTCTCGGCCAAACCCACACCACCATTAGGTAGTGAGGCGGTCAATGCAATAATAAACCCGACGTAGGTCGGGATCAAATCCACGGGGAGTTAGAATAGGGATTAGGTGTATATCTAGTTTGATTGTATGATTTGTATTAAATTGCTCTTCCACATTCTTCATTGTTGTTTTACTTCTAATTTATTCTATTGTTTGCAATTATAAAACTAAGAGACAATAATTTTGTTTTGTTGTTTTTCAAATGATAAAAGGATCTAGGGTCGTGACTTCCACATAGGTAGTTACCTAATGGGTTGTAAACTCTAGGGCGAGTTTGATTGGTCGGGGTTGTAATATAGACATCACACTCGAATACTCACTCTATACCTCTTGGTAGTTTGAGTGCTTTTGCCAAATTTAGCTTTCTCAAGTCCAAATGGGTATTGCACAAAACAAGTGATAAATGCTCAAGACGGGTCTTACTATCTCTAGATTCAACCCTTTAATTGGGGATATCAATTCCTTGAGTTCGCCCCAAATTCTTGTTAGCCAAGTTTTCCTAGACTTAGTCTCTCTTTCTCAAGTAGAGACTAAGTCAATTAGGCATGAATCAATATTTGCAACTATTAATTCTTGAATTCAAGCAAGAACTAGGCTAAATATCACTAACCCAATCACAAACAAGCCCTAAATCAAACACCCATTAAATACCCACACTAGGGTTGGGTCATAACCCTAGCTAGAAATTTATCTACTCATGAAAAATGCAGAAATTAAAGAAGAAATTAAGATAGAATCCATAATAATTAATTATGGGAAGAAAATCTAATGTTTGGAGATAAATCTCGTACAAAATTACTTAAAGCCGTAAAGAAAATGGCTCAGCTGCTCTCCCTCAAACAAAACTTTAACCTAAAAATGACAAAGTCATATTTATACTAAGCTGAAAATATATGACAAAAATGCCCATGCCCGTGCTGCCGCATAATTCTGAGTGTGGTCCGCACTCTGAGCTTGACTGGTCAATTGGGCCTTCTGTGGTTGCATAAAAGTGGGATGCGGCCGCACTTCATCTAGTTGTGCGGACCGCACATTTCTGAGTGCGGCCACACACTTGACCTGGGCTAGGACTTGGACTTGCTTCTGCTGACCGCACATTTGTGAGTGCAGCCGCTCACTGGCTTCTGTGGCCGCACAATAATCGTGCGGTCCGCACATCTTTACTTCAAAACTCTCTGATTCTCTTCTTCAGCGGTCCGCATATTAGTGAGTGTGGCTGCACTTTGGCTCTTGCGGCCCCACAATAATGGTGCAGTTTGCATACCTTCAATTTCCCATAATTCCAACTCCCTAAATCTTCCTTCTGCGGCCGCTCCAATATTATGCGGTCTGCATACTCTGAATCTAATTTTGATAGGGTTCCTTCATTGTTTGCGGCCGCACACAGTATTGTGTGTTCCATATTGTAAGCAATTTTGCCTTGTTTTGGTCCTTGTCTAACTTTGACTCCTTTTTTAGTTGATTTTCACTTCTTTGGCTCATTTCCCAATAATCCTGCAAGAAAGCTCAGTTCATTAGTTCTTGGGATATCTTTAAGCATTTTTGAGCTAAAACACAAGTAAAAGAGAGCAAATAAGCGGTCAAAATCCCTATTTATCAACTCCCCCAAACTTAAGCTTTTGCTTGTCCTCAAGTAATTAAAGCAATTCCCACCTCCATTAGAAAAATAGATATTTCAGCTAGCCTAAGTTGAGTCAAACACAAATCAATTGGGACCAACAATTATCCACACGCTCATTAATCATTATCAAGCCTATGATTTGAAAATTGAAGCACAAATGGATCTAATGTGACATTTGAGCATCAAGGCTTAACTTTGTTCATCAAGGAAACTCGCACTTTCATGCAAGTCGTTGTGGATCCCAAAGTCCTCCTCATATACTCTCTGGAAGCTCATCTCACTCACGAATGAAGAATTCAAAACAATGACTTGAGGAAGATTCGCTCATCACTCTCAAAATAATATCACAAGCCCGGCTCTAAGTACCATATGCTTTCCCCTCATATGGATCACCACTAATGAAAGCTTTCTTGGATTGAAATCATGTAGGGCTTTTTCGGCATGTAACAGAGGCTTTTGGATAAAGGAGGGTCATATCGGATTGGAAACGGTTCATCTTTCCTTTAGCACTTCATATTCTCTTGTTGGCTCATGTTTTGCCGACTCTTTGAGTCATTTTATTTTCCCTTAGGGGGGTTAGAGAGACTTGACATCACTCTTCTTTGTCATGTTATTCACAATCTACTTCTTTGCTTTCTCCATGCATTGCACTTTTGCTTTCTTTTGCATCTTTTCAACCCTTTCACATTATTCTCTTTCTTTTTGTGTTTTTCTTTGTTCTTCCTTTCTTTTTCTTTGCTTTTTCCTCTTCTTCATTTATTTTGTATTTTTTTTCCTTGAAACTATATTTAAACTCCTCGTCTCTCCCCCAAACTTATGTTTTTGCCATTTGATTCACATGAGTACTAAAGAAAAGTCGGGTGCCAAGAGAGAGTCACTATAAAACGGTTAAAGGCTTGTAATATAATTATTAAATAGAAAGGCTTTAGGATCAAAAGTATTTGCTAAGGATGATATCATTGGTTGGTCATGGAAGGTTTAAAAACGGGCCAAGGAGAGCCTACAATCACTTCTCAAGCCAAGCTAACTTAGAATTTCGCCTAGAAACACATTCGGGCAAGTTCTAGACCATATGCACGGGTACTTGGACTTGTAACAAAATACCTCACCTCTAACACAACCGGATTGTTAAAGATAAAGGAGTCAAGGGCCCACAACAACCGTATTCAAGATTGAAAATCAATAATGGTTCAACTAAGCCACCCGATGATTACCTAAGTCAACACAAGATTCACAAGGTCACTAACTAGTGCTATTTCTTTACAAAAACTTGTTTTTAACAATAAGCGCATAGTTAAGTATGTTGGTACCAAGTGAAACATGATCGACCCTTTTATTCATTACTACTATTTTTGCCTAAACAAGAAAAGAAAACGGACTCAATCCCTTAAGAAGGGTGTCACAACATCCATCATTGAGAAGAGCCACCCGGTTCACACAAAATCCACCTTTGGAAAGAACCACGGCATTAAGAAAATAAAAGGCTTATTGATCACTCAAACGTAAAAAGAAACTAGAAAATCCAAAAGAAACTACTAAAGTAAATTAGAAGTTATACTACTAAAAAAGACAAACTAAAGAAGCTACAGAAATTAAGATAAACGAATATACAAACCAAAGTAAAATGAATATATACATCAAACGAAAGGGAAGAATATATACATACCAAATGAAAAATAAAGATGAAAGAAAAAAATAGTGTAAGAGTTATTACAGTCCAATATCAATGTCAATTAATCAAAATAGACCACCCCCAAATGAAAATAAGCATTGTCCTCAATGCTTAACAAAAATAATAACAGGGAAGGGTAGAGAGTTAAGAGAACTCCCTAATCGGTCTTAGTATGCATGGCATCTCCACCCTCAGTCTACATGGCATCCTCATCACCCTCAATCTCTTCTAGTTGTATCTCATCATCACCTGGCTGAGGGACAACAAGGTTGCTGAGCATCTGGATCATCTCCTCAGCGGTATGGGCAGTAGCATCCGGCTCATCAGATTGGCCGGCTGCTGCCTCTGGTGCTGTCTATACTACTGGGGCTGCTGTCTCCAAAGCAGGTCCAATGGTAGATCTCCGGCAGATGCAATCTTGGAAACCTTTTGTCTCAACCTCTCCACTAATTTCTTTGATGCCTGAGACTTCCGCATCTTCTTTGTTTGCTTCCCCAACTCCTCAATGACCTCCCCATGTTCCACCAGAGTCTCCATAACGGTCTTTTGGTTGTCCAGAATCTTCTTCAAAGTTTCCTCCACTGACAGAGGTACCTATGGGGCTGCTGGGGCAGATGACTATACTGCAACAACACTGGATATGTCAGACAGCTTTGAAGTAGCCGCCTACATCCAGTTGTTGAGACTCGCCAATGTCTGGGTCTCGCAACGCAGTCTGTGGATAAATAGAGAAAGAT
The DNA here is from genome assembly GCA_005239505.1 of Nicotiana paniculata. Classification (NCBI taxonomy): domain Eukaryota; kingdom Viridiplantae; phylum Streptophyta; class Magnoliopsida; order Solanales; family Solanaceae; genus Nicotiana; species Nicotiana paniculata. The sequence goes on along the minus strand of ML322531.1, from coordinate 36,313 downwards.
GGTACTGATAATGGAGCTGATGATCTAGACGAATAAGGTGGTGGCATGGCTGTTGTAGAAGGCACAACAACTGTGGAAGGCTCAGTAGCTGAATCAGTAACTACTACCCTTGGCTCCTCAAACTGGCCAGTAGAAATAGTTGCCTTACCCTTGAACTTCGGGTTGTCAGCATCCTGTATGCGGTACCATGATAAAGGCTTCTTGGCCTTTACTTTTGTATCATACTGCCTCGACTCCACCTTTTGATCATTGAAGTACTCAGTGAGGAAGTTCGGGTATGGATATGATCTCTCATCCTTCTGGACAGCTAATGTGATGTTGGTGGACATGATGGCCCCCACATTTATTGGATACCCAGCCATAATTGAAGCCACCAGTACTGCTCGAGGAAGGGGAAGGTTGTTCTCATTCAAGCACGGTTCAATATGGCTGCATACGAATGTCTGCCACTCTTTGGCTTCAAAATTTAGGGTGGCCCGAATTATGGGGACCCCTACTGTGAGCCACGAAGGTGGTGGTCCTCGAGCTGCCATAATTTTTTCTAACCACGACCGAGCAGCATCACCCAAAGCCAGCTTTTCCAAGTATTCGACTGCCTCCACCTCTTCAAATCCCACACATGAATTCAAAGTACAGGAGTCAAACCTGATTTTCATATTCCGCGCCTTTGTCACCTTAGTACCCTTCTTTATGTGAGCCACATTGGCATAAAATTCTTTGACCAAGTGCTCATTTGCGTCAAGGACACTTTGGGTGAACCATTTCCATCCCTTTCGCTCCTGGAACTGTCTGAGGACATTTGGGTTGTGCATGTCCAAGTTCTTCATCAAAAACTGTCGTTCAAGTGTGAGCCATCTCTAGGACCACCATTCTCTAAACCTGTTGAAGGCAGTTAGGCTGACAAATCGATATTCCCACATCTCTCTTATCCTTGACCTCTCAAGGCCACCCACTCGAGTGTCACCTCCTCTCCCATCATATGGGACATCATCATCATAATCATCTACATTGATTGGTGCGGTAGGAGAAGGTGAAGAGGAGGGCGCGGAACCCTGGCTTTCTGCGTCAGAACCAGCAGAAGAGCTGTTTGTAGGCTCATTGCGTAATTGATAGTGCCTAGTGGGTTGTGGTGGATTGGATTGGGGTTCATGATGGACTTCCATAGAGTGACCCTATGAGGCTTCCCTAGACGGGGCATATTCACTAGTGTCGGAGGAATCAGGAACTTTGTTGGCAGTTGCCTTCTTGCTTATGGCTCTCTGAATAGCAAGTGGTAGGTTACTCTTTCCTCGACCTTGGCCTCGGCCCCGGGAGGGATCACCCCTCCCTTTTGGTGAATCACCTCTGCCACGAGACCTAACCATTGTCTGCAACACATAGTAATAGGAGTCAGTTAGAATGGAAGCTCATAGTGTATACAGATGCATGTTAAAAAGTTGCAGTAAAACAGACTCAAAATAGGCGGTGCGGACCGCACAAAAATGAGTTAGGACGCAGACAATCAAGTGCGGACCGTAAAATTTCACAGTGCGTTTGCACAACCAAAAGTGCGGACCGTATAATTTTAGTGCAGTCGCACAGCCCCAGGTTCAGACTACTGGGTTCTCTAATCATTCAGCAGTGCGGACCGCATAATTTTAGTGTGAACCGCACAATTACACTGCGGACCGCATAATTGTGGGTGCGTCCGCACAAATCAAACACCAAATTTTACCCTACTCTCACTTATGCGGACCGTACAAAAATGTGTGCGGCCGCACAATTTAAAAATTACGGGCACTAACTTTCATTTCATGCAGTTTTTTCATAGATAAGCCAAGATTTGAGCAATTAAACATGATTAGTTATTTACCCAGGCCCCAATTAGCATTTTAGGCACTACCCATATGATTCTAAGAAAAAATTGACTAACTATTGATATTTTTAGGCATGAAATTAACCCTAGACAAAAGAACAAAATTAAGAAAAGAATGAAAAAATCTAAAGATGTAACGAACATACCAGTAATGAGGGATGCAGGTGAGAATCTACACAGATGGAATACTTGAAGTTTGAAATCTAATGAAATATGCACTATGTTTGCTTAGGGTTTCGGAGCTCAGAGAGGGAAATGTGTGAATAGTGCATGGAGGTCCTATTTATAGATTGACCACTCGATGCAAAAATTACCTGAGTGTGGCCACACAATTTTTGAGTACGGTCACACTCTTTACCTGTACCTATGAAGAATTTCTGTGGTCCGCACAAAAGTGGGTGCGGCCGCACAATTTTGTGTTTGACCGCAATTTGTTAACAAATTTGACAGGCCAAACTTCAGAGATCATGCACTTTTGGTCTTCCAGTTGTGCGACCGCACACAGAACTGTATGGCCGCAGAGTGATAGTGCAGTCAGCATAATTCTGGTGCGGTACGCACTTTTGTGACACTTGGCTAATTTTTCTTGCACAATCCCTACAATGCACACCCATTCCTGAATATACTTCAAAACTAATTAGCACAAAACAAAGCCTACCTAATCTAAATAAGAAAATCAAGAAAAAGAAAAACAGACACATGGGTTGCCTCCCATGAAGTGCCTGATTTAACGTTGCGGAATGACGCAAATTACCAATCATTTGAAATGAAGCAATGAAGCAATGGCACAACGTGGCCATCATCAACCTTGCCAAGATAATGTTTCACTCGGTGCCCATTGACTCTAAACACCTCATCATTCTTATTTTTCAGATCTAGAGCACCAAAGGGTATCACATGGACAACTTCAAATGGGCCACTCCACTTGGATTTCAACTTTCCCGGAAACATCTACAACTGAGAATTGAACAATAGCACAAGATCGCCTTCTTTGAATTCTTTATTCCAGATATACTTGTCATGGAGATACTTCATCTTGTCCTTAACGAGGACGAACTTGAATATGCATGGAATCGGAACTCATCAAGCTCATTCAATTGTCCCACCCTTAATTTGGCTGTGACATCCCACTCAAAATTAAGCTTCTTCAATGCCCACACATCCTTGTGCTCAAGTTCCACCGGTAGATGATAAGCTTACCCGAACACTATCCGGTACGGAGAAATACCAATTGGTGTTTTGTAAGCTGTCCTATAAGCCTAAAAAGCATCATCAAATTTCAATCTGTCCGGTTGGCATTCACCGTCTTTGACAAAATACTCTTGATCTCCCGGTTGGAGACTTCAACCTTTCCACTTGCTTGAGGATGATAGGGGGTCGACACTTTATGAGTGACACCATACTTGGAGAGTAAAGTATCAAAAGCTTTGTTGCAAAAGTACGATCCTCCATCACTAGTAATGGCCCTTGGAGTACCAAACCTTGTGAATATGTTCTTTTTCAAGAATGCTACCATGCTCCGAGCTTCATTGTTGGGAACGCCACGGTTTCAACCCACTTTGACACGTAATCCACAGCTCCCAGTATATAAGTGTTCCCACATGAGCTCACGAACGGACCTATGAAATCAATACCCCACACATCAAAAATGTCAATCTCCAAGATGGTGGTGAGGGGCATCTCATTTTTCTTGGAAATACCATCGGCCCTTTGGCATTCATCACAATGCTTGACAAGATTTCTAGCGTCCTTGTAAAGAGTAGGCCAATAGAATCCACAACTTAACACCTTTGTAGCTGTTCTTACTCCACCGTGGTGACCACCATATGGAGAAGAGTGTCAAGCCTCAAGAATTACAAATTGTTCTTCTTCCGGTACACATTTTCGGATCACACCATTGATACAAATTCGGAAGAGATAGGGCTCATCCCAATAGTATTCAAGGCAATCCCGTTTGATCTTCTTCCTTTGGTTTGAAGACAACTCATTCTGTTACATCTCGCGTTTACGTACGTTAAAAGTTTCGTCTTCAGTTAGCCGACGTGGACTCGGGAATGAGATCATTTTGACGTTAACGTATTTACGTTTTTTTTTTATTAAGAAAAAGATAAATAAGTGTTATTAAGGATAAAGGGGGTACACAGATTAAAGAAAATGAGTTTCGTTGAAAATGGACAATTGTGAATGAAATACGGGTCGATCGATAATACCCGATAATTATGGACTAGTACCATACAAGGTACCACATGGCCATGATAGTAAGGTATGTGAAAAGTGAGTAATATTTTAAGTAAGTGGAAATAATTCTTAATTATACGTGTAGTTGGTTAATTACGGGTAACGGGATATTACCTAATTAACTAATAAGTGGATAAAAAATTAACAATTTTCCCCACCCCACGTGGCAGCCACATGCAAATGTATTAGGTGACTCATATACACATTACATGAGTCATAATAATTTGATTGAGATTTATCTTGATGGACAGACCACATCCATGATTAACATCAAATCATCTTAGGAGAAAAACAATCAAAATGAATAAACAATAGTAGGAATATCCGGTCATTAAAGTACATTCTCTTACTTGAACTTTGAGTTCTGAAGATCAATCTCAAAAAAATTGATCTTTCTTGTTGCTTGTGTTGACTAAGGTTCGGCCATTTATTATCAATTTGAGACAATAATTTTGAGATATATAAACTGCCGAGTTTATATCATTGGGATGACTCTCATATTATACAAAATATGAATCAACCTCAAAGCACTGGAGTCCCTCAAGAATTCAACACAACAAGCTAATCAAGGTCTGAATACAATAATTATAAATGAATCCTGAAGCAGATAATTCGATATAGGTTGATTTCCAAATATTTGAATCAGCTCAGGTATGTTAAGGCTATCCCTTCTTTCTTTTGGCATGGTCCAAATTATACTGAAGAAACGAGCAAATACACAACTTCCATAAATTACTCTATTCATAAAAATGCTAGAGATGTGTATATTCTTATTCTCCCATGTGTCATATTATTTATCATTTGTTCATGGGCCTCGAAAATATGTAAGTTGGTAAAGTTTATTTCATGATATTAATTAGAGGCATAATGGCCTTATGACGTACCGAGAGATTTTATTGACGTATTTCATATGCATTTCATGCATTTACATATGCACATTGACCCATGACCAGATGGCGTTATATATGCGTATAATATGTAAATATATGTATATGGGATAGGGGAAAAGGTTACGGTGTTATATACGCACCACCACCTGATCAGCTGGCATATGATGATGATGTTGCCCATGTGGGCTGAAATATGGTTCAAACGGCGTTATATATGAGTATATATGTATGTATATTCAAACGATGTTATATAAGCGTATATATGTATGTATATATATGTATATGGGATATGGAAAAGGTTATGGTGCTATATATGCACCACCACCTGATCAGCTGGTATACGATAATGATTTTGCCCACAGTGACCGATATGATATGATGGGATACCCTCAAAGGCTGATGATGTTATGAAAAATATACCTATGCATGACATGACATTCATACACATATGCATGATGCTAAAAGTGATTTATTATTACAGAGTTATCCGGACATACATGTTGAGTCAATTACTCTATATCTCTTCCATGTCTCTTATGTATTTATTTAAGTGCCTTACATACTCAGTACATTATTCGTACTGACGTCCCTTTTTCCTGGGGACGCTGCGTTTCATGCCCGCAGGTGCAGGTAGGCGAACTGACGGTCCCCCTTCTTAGGATCTCTGATTAGCGAGAGTTGGAGTGCTCCACTTGATTCGAAGATACTTTTGATTTTGGTACGATACGTTTGTATATAGACATATATGGGTATGACGTGGCTCAGACCCGTCTTTATACGGTTATGTTTCTATTAGAGGTCTGTAGACAGTATGTCTAGTTGGATAGTATGTGGCCTTGCCGGCTTCCATTTTTGAGATGTATAGTTGTCTATATAATCCTTGTCGGCTCGTCCTACGTATGTTGTACATATATGTATGTATGGCCTTTTGTGTAGATTTCATTCATGTATAATGTTCTCGTAATTCAGCAGATGTTATCAAGGTTCATATTTAGACGCATGTTTAGGGTTGTTTGACAAGTAGGACTCAGGCACCCGTCGCGGACCTTCAGTTTGGGTCGTGACACATTCGGTACAATTCCACTCACAAGATAATTGGTCAAGTCTACAAACCATGGCATCCCGAACATAGAAATGGATAGAAGTTGCTCGTCAGGAAATGAATCATTTATCTCAAGGCCATCATGTGGCCTCCCCTCCTCTTGCAATCGAGACAAGTGGTCAGCCACTTAGTTTTCACTCCCTTGCGGTCTTGAATCTCAAGATCAAACTCTTTTAAAAGAAGTACCCACCGCATCAATCTTGCCTTAGAATCTTTATTGCTCATCAAATATCGAAGCGTCTCATGGTAAGTATGAACAATGGCCTTTGTAACCATCAAGTGCGGGGGGAACTTCTCCATAGCAATGACAATGGCAAGGAGCTCATTTTCGGTCACTTTATAGTTGACTTGGGCCTTGGTCATGGTCTTACTAGCATAGTAGACCGGATGGAAGATCTTGTTGATATGTTTCCTCAATACCACTCCAACCGTCACATAGCTTGCATCACACATAAGCTCAAAAGGTAAGCTCCAATTCGGTGCGGTGATAATACAAGTAGTAGTCAACCTATACTTGATCAATTAGAATGCCTTCATACAATCTTCATTCAAATGGAACTTTTCATCCTTCTCCAAAAGTTTGCACTAGGGGTTTACCACCTCAGAAAAGTACTTGATGAATCGGCGATAGAACCCCGCATGACCTAGAAATCTCCTCACTCCCTTCACGGATGTAGGGGGAGAGAGTTTGGATATCACTTCAATTTTGGATTTATCAACCTCAATACCATTCTTTTAAATCTTGTGACCGAGTACAATGCCTTCCTCGACTATGAAGTGACATTTTTTCCAATTCAAAACCAAGTTAGTTTCCTCACATCTTGCCAATACCTTATCCAAGTTGTCCAAGCACTCTTCAAAAGAATTCCTCACCACAAAAAAATCGCCATGAAAACCTCAAGAAAGTTCTCCAACATATTGGTGAAAATGGCCATCATACACCATTGAAAAGTCGTCGGTGCATTGCATAACCCAAATGGCATCTGCGAGAATGCAAAAGTACCATAGAGACAAGAGAAAGTGGTCTTCTCTTGGTCCTCAGGATCAATAAGAATATGATTGTAGCCAGAGTATCCATCAAGGAAGCAATAAAAAGCAGGACCGGCCAACCTATCCAACATTTGATCAAGAAATGGAAGTGGAAAATGGTCTTTCCGAGTAACTTTGTTGAGATTCCAATAGTCCATGCACACTCTCCATCCGGTGATAGTTATTGTGGGGATCAATTCATTTTTGTCAGTTGTTATCACAGTCATGCCCCCTTTCTTTGGGACATATTGCACCGGCGAGGTCCACGAGCTATCAAAAATGGGGTAAACAACCCCAGCATCCAACCATTTGATGATCTCCTTCTTCACTACCTCTTGCATTGCTTCATTCAATCTTATTTGATGTTCCACAGAGGATTTGTCATCCTCCTCCAGAATAATCTTGTGCATGCAAAAGGCGGGGCTTATACCCCGAATATCCGCCAATGTCCAACCTATAGCTTTCTTCCTCCTTTGGAGCACCGCCAAGGTAGAGTCTACCTGCACGTTAGTTAAGCACGAGGAAGGAATAACATGTAAAGTGTAACAAGGGCCAATAAACTCGTACCTAAGGTGTGAAGGAAAAGGCTTTAACTCCAAGGTAAGAGGCACCTCGATTGAGGGGTTTGTTGGAGGATTCTTCCAGTTCTCAAGATCCAAGGAAAATTTTCTGGGTTCATAAGTATATGACCCCATTACTTGTAAAGCATTAACACATTCCACAAAGCCTTCCTTCTCATCCTCGTCATGATTTAGCAACACAGCTTCCAAGGTGTCCTCAACATTCATCACATCACTTGTGTCATCAACAATTACTTCGGTCACTAGATCCACGAATGGACAAACTTCGTTTCTATTTGGTTGACTCATTGATTTGCATACATGGAACACCACTTTTTCATCACCCATTCGGAATGTGATCTCACCGGCTTCCACATCAACTAGGGCCTTCCCCGTAGCAAGGAAAGGTCTCCCCAATATAATAGGCACCTCGTAGTCAACCTCACAATCAAGGATCACAAAATCTGTTGGAAGGATGAACTTGTCGACCCAAACTAACACATCATCAATTATCCCTGATGGCCTCTTCATAGTCCGATCCGCCATTTGTAGCCTCATCGATGTGGGTCTTGGTTGCCAACTCCCAAATTTTTTAACACAAAGTAGGGCATCAAGTTGATTCTTTCCCCTAAATCACATAAAGCTTTGGCAAAATTGACGCTCCCAATAGTGCACGGGATTGTGAAGGCGTCGGGGTCTTCCAATTTCTGAGTGATGGATTGCACAATAGCACTCACTTGATGTGTCATTTTGATCATTTCACAATTCATTGATATCTTATTTGTTACCAAATTCTTCATGAACTTGGCATATCCTGGCATTTGTTCTAAGGCTTCAACTAACAGCACATTTATGGACAAACTCTTCATCATATCAATAAATTTCTTGAATTGGTTCTCATTATTTTGCTTTGCGAGTCTTTGAGGGTATGGAGGAGGAGGCCTTGGCAATGATGCTTTGGCCTTTTGCACTACCCATTCTGGTATGTCAATCACGTGTTCCCTAAACGAGTTCACTTCTTCTTGTGTCTCACCTCTTCTTGAACCGACACATCATCATCCACAACTCTTCTTTGGTTTGAGGCACTTGCCTCCCCACCTTTTCCGCTCCGTGTGGTTACGACCATTGCATGCCCCATATTTTTCCCACCCTTATGGTTCACCACCATATCACTAGGTAGTTCCCCCTTAGGCGAGTGTTTAAATCTTGAGATATTTGGCCAAGTTGAACCTCCAAATTGCGGATAGAAGTGTTGTGGGAGGCTAATTGAGCATGGGAGTCGTCATTTTTCTCCATCATTTCCTTGAACATATTTTCAATCTGTCCCATTTCATTAGTAGAAGAACTAGAACCTTGTGAAAGATATGGAGGCGGGTTTCTTGGTTGTTTATACATCGGGGGCCTTTGAAAGCTCAACCCCCGATTCCCTTGATTATTATTGTCCCAACCCCCTTGATTGTTGTTGCCTCCCCAATTTCTTTGATTGTTGCCACCCCAATTACCTTTATTATTGCCTCCCCAATTGCCTTGGTTACCTTGATTACTCCAATTGCCTTGATTATTGTTATTTCCCCAATTGCCTTGATTGTTGTTGTTGCCACCACTCCAATTGCCTTGGTGGACTTAGTTGTTCCAATTTCCTTGGTTTCCTTGTGATCTCCATTGTTGTTAATTTTGAGTATTGTTTCTTTGACCTTGATAATTGTTGACATATTGCACTTATTCTTCTTGTTCATTATATGAATCACCTTGGTCATACCCACTATCATCTTGCTCAAATTGTTCCAGACGGTTTTGTACTTGTTGACCTCTTTGTCGTCTCTTGTTCATCATCATATTCATCTCTTCCATAGAATTCACTTGTTTCAGCCCTTGAACTTGTTGAAGTTGAGCCTTGGCCAATTGGTTCATTGTGGTTGTCAAATCGGCAATAGCTTGCCCATGATCATGTAGTTCCTTGTGTAAGTGAATAAAATTTGGGTCACCTTGAGTAACATTAGCTCTATTTTGCCACACCGACGAAGTATCTGCCATCTCATCCTAAATTTCACAAGCTTCGGTATACGGCATGTTCATGAAGTTCCCATCGGCGAGTTGATTTACCACACATTGATTTGTTGTGTTGATCCCCCTATAGAAGGTTCGTTGGATCATGGCCTCGGTCATATCATTATTCGGGCACTCCTTAACCATGGTACAATGTCTTTCCCAAATCTCGTGCAATGGCTCATTGGGCCCTTTCTTGAACGCTATAATTTCATCCTGTAGTGTAGCTATGTGTTCCGGAGAGAAGAATTTGGCAATGAACTTTTCGGCCAACTCATCCTAAGTATGGATGGAATAATTGGGTAATCTCTCTAACCATTCCAAAGCCTTTCCCCATAGATAAAAGGGAAATAGCCTCAAACGCAGTGCATCCTCGGAAACATTTGCTTGTTTGCTCCCCTAACAAGTATCGACGAACCACTTTAGATGCTTGTAATCATTTTGGCTTGGAGCTCCAGTGACGAAACCCCGTTTCTCAAGCAGTGTAAGCATCATGTTGGTGATTTGGAAGTTGCCTGCCCTTATACGGGGCGAGACTATAGCACGAGCATAACCCTCATTCGGAAATACCCAGTGCACTGCCGCTCTTGGTGGAGGTGGGGGAGGGTTGGGAATATCATCATTAGGCGATCGACCTCGCCTTTTTACTCTAGGTTCGGGATGAATCTCATCTCCATGATCATTGTCCACCTCCTCCCCTAATGGAAAATTCCTGATGGGCTCGTTGTTGAGAGCCATTTTCGTACCTGTAAGCAATTCAAAACAAAATTAGTGACTCAGAAGGAAAGACAGACAAAGCACACAAAAACCTAGACATATAGCTAAATTCGTTTAACTCCCCGACAACGGCGCCAAAAATTGATCTCAGCCAAACCCACACCACAATTAGGTAATGAGGCGATCGATGCAAACATAAACCCAACATAGGTCGGGATCGAATCCACATGGAGTTAAAATAGGGATTAGGTGTATATCTAGTTTGATTGTATGATTTTTCCTAGATTGCTCTTCCACATTCTTGATTGTTGTTCTACTTCTAATTTGTTCTATTGTTTGAAATTATAAAACTAAAGGACAATATTTTTTGTTTTATTGTTTTTCAAATGATAAACGGGATCTAGGGTCGTGACTTCCACTTAGGTGGTTACCTAATGGGTTGTAAACCCTAGGGAGAGTTTGATTGGTCGGGTTTTTAATATAGCAATCACAATCGAATACTCACTCTATACCTCTCGGTAGTTTGAGTGATTTTTCCCAATTTGGCTTTCTCAAGTCCAAATGGGTATTTCACAAAACAAGTGATAAATGCTCAAGTCGTCTCTTACTATCTCTAGATTCAACCCTTTAATTAGGGCTATCAATTTCATGAGTTCACCCCAAATTCTTGTTAGCCAAGTTTTCCTAGTCTTAGTCTCTCATTCTCAAGTAGAGACTAAGTCAATTAGGCATGAATCAATGTTTGCAACCATTAATTCTTGAATTCAAGCAAGAACTAGGCTAAATATCACTAACCCCAATCACAAACAAGATCTAAATCAAACACCCATTAAATACCCACACTAAGGTTGGGTCACAACCCTAGCTAAAAATTTAGCTACTCATGAAAAATACAGATTTTAAAGAAGAAATTAAGATAGAATCCACAATAATTAATTATGGGAAGAAAATCTAATGTTTGGAGACAAATCTAGTACATAATTACTTAAAGCAGTAAATAAAATGGCTCAGATGCTCTCCCTCAAACAAAACTTTAACCTAAAAATGACAAAAAGTCCTATTTATACGAAGCTAAAAATATCCGACAAAAATACCCCTGCGGAGGTTGTGCGGCCGCATAGCTTGACTGGTCGACTGGGCCTTTTGCGGTTGCAAAAGTGGGATGCGTCTGCACTTCATCTAGTTGTATAGACCGCATAATTCTGAATGTGCCGCACACTTGACTTGGGTTGGGACTTGGACTTGCTTCTGCGGACCGCACATTTGTGAGTGAGGGAGCACACTGGCTTCTGCGGCCTCAAAATAATCGTACGGTCCACACATCTTCACTTCAAAGCTCTCTGATTCTCTTTTCATGCAGTCCACATATTAGTGAGTGCAGCCGCACTTTGGCTCTTGCAGCCGCACAATAATGGTGCGGTCCGCATACTTTCAATTGCCCATAATTCCAACTCCTTGAATCTTTCTTCTGCGGCCGCACCAATATTATACGGTCCGCATACTCTGAAGTAGATTTCGAAAGGGTTCCTTCATTGTTTTCGGCCGCACACAGTATTGTGTGGTCCGCACAGTAAGCAATTTTGCCTTGTTTTGGTCCTTGTCCAATTTTGACTCCTTTTTGAGTTGATTTTCACTTCTTTGGCTTGTTTCCTAATATTCCTGCAAGAAAGCTCAGTTCATTAGTTCTCGGGATACCTTTAAGCATTTTTTAACTAAAACACAAGCAAAAGAGAGCAAATAAGCTGTCAAAATCCCTACTTATCAGTCACTTCCCTCCTTAGCCAAAAACTAGACAGTTACCCTAGGGTTTACTGTTCCATTGGCTCCTCTCTTAGCTGAAGCTTCACCAATTGATCCACCTGTGTAATTAACCTCTTTACGTGTGCCTTGACGTTCTCCAAGCATTATATTAGCTATTGGTTGACTAGCCCCTTCCCTAGACTCAATCCTAGTTTTTGACATTCTGGGGTTTACTGTAGCGATATGGCTCACATTTGCTACCACTTTTTCAAACTGGTTGTTTCTTTCTTCCTTGCTTCTGGTACTAAACTTTGTGGTATTTTACTCCTCCATAATCTCAACCTCATCACTCCATAGTTGTCTTTCAGAGCTGACCTCTACTCTTGCTCCATTCTCCTTGGAATCTTCATTAGTTTGCAATGGAGTTTCATGGCTTGAATGATTAACAACATTCATCTCCCTTAATTCCTCCCTACTCGTGCCAAATCTCCTATATACCCATTCAATTGTAGATTCCTTTTTATTAGGCTGCTCAACCCCAATAACAGTAGGATTAGGAGCAACTTTTTCCATAATTTGCACTCCATTCTTTTCCAGAGAAGTTTTCCCAAGAGAATTATGATTTGCCTTCTTTGCCTCATTCTTCTCCTTATTTAACACCTTTTCCATAGATTTTTTTAATTTTCTTTTGCATCTCGATTTCACCTTCTTCTAACAATGCAAATTGATTGCTTGTTTTTACTGGATCATTCTTCTCTTCTTTCCTAGTACCAACAGCATTACCAGTTGTCCCTTTCCTTTTGACTCTTTGTGATAATATGTTGGCTCAGTAGACACAACCTCCTCATTGTCGATCATGTATCCTCTACTATCTCATTGATATTTGTTCTTTCTCCTTTGCATCCATTCATTCTTGGTAACACTTGGTGCAGGTTTTGCCCAACACTTTTCCACTTGCCAATACCTTTGTTGAAGCAGTTGCAGTCCCAATCACCTCACTGTGCATCACAACAGCCTTCTCCTCATTCTGATCCTCACCCTCATTGTTGACCTTCTTATGTAACTCTGGATGAATAATCCAACATTCCTTTTCATTATGCCCTTTCTTCTTACATGTCTTACAGTACTTAGAAATATAATCATATTTGATTTTAATTCATTTCGATTCCTCAGGGCCTGTTTCATCTTCTTCTTCTATAATTTTAAGCCTTTGAGGCAATGTAGCTAATAAGTTTACTTCAACTTTGACATTAGCACAACTAGGTCTTGTGTCATTTTGAGTTGCCGAATAAACATAAAGAGGCCTTCCTACAGAATTAGCTAACGAGAACACAAAGTCCTTACTAAAAAAGTTAGGAGGGAGATCTAGGAAATATATCCACGCAATAGCAATAGGTGTTTCCTCATCTGGCTTCCACTATGGACTCCACTTGGTGCATCTCATATGCCAGAAATCTCCTTGTGCTTTCAAATAAAATGCCCTCTTGGACAATAGATGAATGTAATCCTCCATAAGACATAGTTTGATAAGAACATGTGTATCTTCAATTAATCCAATTGAACATCGACCTTTAAGCTCACACTGAATAGGAATAGATTTCCCTAGTTCATGAATTACAGGTTTTCCATAAGAAATTTTTCCAACACTGCAGTTGTAATCCTTGTTGCATGATAGACTGTTTTACTTCACTCTTCTTCCATCAAACAAGAGGCTCGCCATAAAAATACTCCATATGTTTGAGTTGAACGTTAGGTTCTGCATGGAGGCATTTAATGCTTTTGGTTTTACTAGATTTGTGTACTGTTGGATTGAACTAGGGTTTATAGATGTTTGGGAGGGGGTGTATAGAGTAGAGAGACGACTGACCAACCTCAGAAGGAGGTTGGCCAGTGGCCTGAGCAGCCATGAAAGCTAGGGTTTAGGCGTTAAGCGTAGGGTTATTCATGAGAGAGAAGAGAGAAAATTGGGGTTTAATTTCGCTTTTTTTTATGTTTCTTGACCCACTGATTTATTTTTCATGTTAGAATTTTTTTTAATGCTCCATTCCAAATCTTTCAGACCTCACGGTGTGGGATAATACTGGATATGTTGTTGTTGTTGTTGTGCTCCATTCCAAATCTTGCAAAACAAAGAGAATTGGAATGAACAATGCATACATGGGATTTTTCAGCATGAATCTAGATTAGTTAGACCTCAAAAATACTATATCAAGCATAAACTTGACAAATTGAATCAGAGCACTTAAAGAACCGACAACTGAACTCGCAAACGGACAACACCAACATACTAATTAAAGCCGTGAAGATTGCCTAACACTGAAACGAGAGACTGAATATAATAAGAACTACTACTTCCTCTTTACTCCTTACTTTGTCTTATATTTATATTTAATAATGTGTTGTATTAAAAGGAAGCCTTACTCCCAATGCACATGCACGCGCAATTGTTTTTTAAATTTTATATTTCTACTGCACACACAATCTGATATGTAGACGTTGCAAGTTTAACATTTAATCTTTTTGTCCCTCTGCATGACAGGTTTATCGTGTTATCATATTTATGATTGATGAAGAAGAGGATGTGTAGCCAATCCCTTGCTTCTGAAAAAAAAAGAAGCTAATTCTCTACTCAACTTCTCAAAATAAAGATTTGCACTACCATATATGATAAAGTGATAATCATGCACTATTAGATTTCACCACATTTATGATCATTTTCATGTGTCAAACTTAAGCTATTGCTCTTCCCTCAATCACTCTTTGATTTCGAAGCAGAAAGCGAATTACTGGCCACACCCGAAAAGAAAGGTTATTTCTTTCTTCATTCAAGTAAGAAAATTATGGGACCTTGATGGTAGCCTATAACTATGTGTTTTGGCCACTATTTGCATTTTAATTTGCTACACTTTACTGATGTTTGAGTGCTAAATGGTAGTAAATTACTCTGACTAATTTCTTTATGATTTGTAGGAGAAATTTCGGGCTACAATGGGGTTAGGAATCATTTTGAGCTAATATGGAGTGTTGGGGCCGAGTAAAAGATTATGGAGTACATTGGGAGCTCGTCCGAGTATCAACATAGGTTCGCGCACTTAAAAAGAAAAATAAAATGAGAGCAGAAAATGGCCCAAGTGCGTGGCCCGAATACTGACCGCGCACTGGGCCGCGCAAGCCAGACAAAAACTTTCATATATGCACGGCCAGATGCGCGGTCACCTGCCCAGGTGCGCGGCCGCGCACGTCCCTCTGAGCAAAAAAAATTCAGGGCTAAAATCGTAATTTTAGGGGTATCTCTCCTTGACCTATATGAAACCCAACTCATCTAAAAAGAGGGGATCTTGACTTTGAGAAGTAATTTTTTAGAGAGAAGAAGACAGAAGCAACGGGAATTTGATATACTCGATCAAATTCACTCAATACGAAAGTTTGGGTGGAATTTGGGAATTGTAATGTCTTCTTTTTCTTTTAGTACTCTCGTTTTGAATACTTTCTTCGTTATGGAGAAGTTCTCCTTAAGGTTATTGACGGATGTTGCGAATTAATTATTGTTTTGGATTTTACTCTATGTTAGTTGCCCGGCTTTACTGAATGAGTTCTTAATTGAATTGTAAGGTTTATTGTAGTCTTACTTTAATCGAAAGTGAAATTTACTGCTATTTGATTTGTATTATCTTAATTGGGTTGATTTTACGCCTCTTCTAGGTAATCGAAAGAGCTTAAGGAGTTATTGATTTACCCAATTCAGGAGAATAATCGAGAGGTGCTCTCCGAAGGATCATTCATCCACTATTTTTGTGCATACATTCATAAGGCTTGTTATTGGGCTATCTAAGGGAATCAAATTCATTCGGAAGGAGATTTGAAATCTTTGAATAGACCAATCATCTATTGAAATTGAGAGAACCAATAGAAGCTAAGATTGAATTTAGCATAGAGTTACCCGGAACAATAGTGGATCACATGTCTTGTCATCACCCTTCCTTCTCTCATCGATATTACTTTATTTTTACTAATCATTCGGGTATCATCAGTTTCTTACAGCTGATAATCGTAGTTTATTTGTAGTCAATAATAACATAAATCAAAAGGTTGATTATCTTGGATAGTGTTAAGCTGAAGAATTAATAGAAAATTATTGAAACTAATCCTTGTGGAGATGATTCAATACTATACTATCTTTGACTAGCGAGCCCAAGTTTATATGCCGATTTTGAGCTCGTCAAATTTTGGCACTGTTACCGGGTATTGGTGACTAATAGTA
This sequence comes from Nicotiana paniculata, assembly GCA_005239505.1. Lineage (NCBI taxonomy): Eukaryota > Viridiplantae > Streptophyta > Magnoliopsida > Solanales > Solanaceae > Nicotiana > Nicotiana paniculata. Next base: position 19,875 of record ML322531.1, on the reverse strand, counting down.
TTTAAATTAGTTTTCAGTGTTAATTCAAGAACTACTTTATTTATTATTTTTACGCTCTTTTCATCTGTGTGCAGGCAACAGGTTAAGTTCAGTGGTGTATGACTCGATCCTCTTCAAAGGACATGGTGCCATATGACCCAGAGTTAGACAAACACCTGAGGCAGCTGAAAAGAGAGAAAGGAGCGAGTGGGTTGTTGTTGGGTCAGTATTCAATCAGGATAAAATAGTAGACAACAAAGAGATAGTAGACCTAGCTGCCAGAGAAGCAGCTCAGCAACAGGAAGCTCGGTTAGCGGCTGAAGTATCCCGTAGAATTGTTGATGAAACGGTTGATGGAGATCGAAAACTCAATCCCAACCGAATTATTGAGGATGCCTTTTAAAATGCAGGACGTAGGCCTGGGAGATCACTGGGAGATTATGCTAGACCGGTGTACAACCAACAACAGTCTAGTGTGAGGCCTCCACCCATCGATGCCAACAATTTTGAACTTAAACATGGAGTCATCCAGACCATTTAGAATAACTGCATCTTCAGAGGCGAACCCAATGAAGATCCCAACAACCATCTGATGGACTTTGATGAAATAATGAACACATTCCGCTAAAATGGAGCATCTCATGATGCTATATACCTCAAAGCATTCCCGTTCTCGCTAAAGGATGATGCAAAGCAGTGGTTGAGAATTTTTCCTACAGGGTCAATCCGTACGTGGGAGGAGATGACTACCAAATTTTTGGAAAAATATTTCTCGGCTGCTAATACGGGAAGGATGAGGAAGGAGATTCATAATTTCAGCCAAGGCGAAAGAGAGACAGCGTTCGAAGCATGGGAAAGATTTAAGGAGAAACTATGGAAATGCCCTCATAACGGAATAGAGCAATGGATGCAACTTCAGGACTTTTGGACGGCTTAAACACGTCATCAAGGAGATTGCTAAATAGTGTAGTTGCAGGCACTCTGATGAAGAAAACTCTGGAAGAGATTGTTACTCTTCAATGAACTATCTGAAGATGTGGATTAGTAGTCCATAGACCAAGGGGATCGAAAACAATCTGCAGGGGTGCACCAATTAGAATCGAATGTAGCAATGCATGCCCAAATTGCAGCAATGGCTAAGGACATCAAGTAGTTGACTTTGGATCAGGTGCAAACTCAACCACAAGTGGGTTGTGATATCTGTGGGATGGGACACCCTACACACTAGTGTCAAGCTACAACTGAGGAGGTCAATGATGTGGAAAATTTAATAGAGGGAACTACCAAGGTGGGAACAACTTTAATGCTATGGGTCAAAGACATCTAGGTTTTTCATGGAGTTCACCTAATGGGATCTTGAATTCATGGAAAGGAAAAATAATCTCAGACCACAGAATCAGGGACCACCAGGTTTTCAGAACCAGCAGAGGCAGCAGTACCGCCTAATCAGTCAAATATGAAAGATCTCATGAAGGCATTTATCAACAAAACATATGAAAAATTCGAGACTCAAGGCACAGCTATCCGGAACTTAGAAAGGCCAATGAGATAGATTGAAAATTTGTTGTCTGAGAGGGCTCCTGGAACTCTTCCACCCGACACTAAAAAGAACCCGAAGGAAACAATCAAAGTATTATCTCTGAGAAGCAAAAAAGAATTGACTAATCCAATAGTGAAGGCTAAATCGAAAATGGTCGACAAGCAAACCGAGACTCCATTATAGGAAAAGAATAAAGAGAAAAAGAGCCATAATAGCGGGGTGCAAAAAGAAATTGAAGAAAGTAGACACATGCCAGCTCTACCTTTCCCTCAAAAGATGAAGTGGGAGAAACTTGACAAGTGCTTTGGGCGATTCTTGGAGATGCTCAAACAACTTTATGTGAACATACCGTCACAAAAGTACTCACTCAGATGCCCGCTTATGAAAATTTCTTTAAGGAGATCATGTCTAGCAAGAGAAAATTGGAGGAGACAACAGTGGTCAAGTTGAATGCCCATTGCAGTGCTATATTGCAAAACAAAATTCCTCAGAAGTGTGGGGACCCAGGAAGCTTCACCATACCATGCTCATTGAGGAGTGAAAATTTGGACAAGGCTCTCTGTGATTCAGGTGCGTCTATAAATCTGATATCTCTGTCTGTATTCAAGAAACTGGAAGGTGAAGTTGGAGTGATCAAGTCAATACCTGTGTCCCTACAACTGGGCGAATAGACTACCATTCTACCTGAGAGAATCATTGAAGATATTCTAGTGCGGGTGGACAAGTTTATGTTCCCCGTCGATTTTATTGTGGTGGATATGGAGGTGAACAAAGAGGGAACTTTAATTATAGAGAGACTATTTTTGTGTACAGGTAGAGCCATCTTTGATATTTATGAGGGGTGGTTTATGCTTAGAGTAGGAACTGAGAAATTTGTGTTCCAGATGAAATACCTCAGTGATGAGGTGTCTTCCTAATCGTGTTTCAAGCTAGATAGTATTGGGGAGTTGGATGAGAAGTACAAGTCTGACAATCTTGTGGGGAATACTCTATAGAGGTGTATTACCAGCCTGACACAGTGGACGATGAAGATCCTGAAGTAAAGAAAGAAGCTAAAGCTTTTTAAAATGACGAGCAAGTGGTTTATGAGGAGGACATAAAAGAGGAGGCTTCTAAGCCTAATGTGTATTTGAAAGTCCTCCCCACTCACTTGAAGTATGCTTTTCTTGAAACTAACAACTTTCCTGTGATTATTTTTGCTGATTTGACAGGTACACAGGAGCAAAAACTGGTGGAAGCTGCTGTCAAAGTACAAGAAAGCCATTGGTTGGAGCATAGCTGATATTCAAGGAATTAGTCCAACCATATGCATGCACAAAATCCTGCTGGAAGAAAATAGCAAGCCAGTGGTGCAGCCTCAACGCAAGTTGAACAAAAATTGGAGGAGGTAGTGCAAAAGGAGATCATCAAATTGCTAGATGTGGGAGTAATTTTTCCCATATCTGATAGCCAGTGGACCAGTCTAGTGCAAGTTATACTCAAAAGGGGGGGCATGATAGTGGTGAAAATGAAGATATTGATCCCCACGAGAACAGTCACAGGGTGGAGAATGTGCATTGATTATAGAAGGCTGAATGAGGCAACAAGGAAAGACCATTTTCCACTTCCTATTATTGATCAAATTCTTGAGAAGGTGGATGGACACAGATGTTACTGCTTCCTGGATGGGTATTCAGGCTACAATCAGATACCAATTGCCCCAGAAGATGTTGAGAAGACCATATTCACTTGCCCGTCAGGTATTTTTTTCTTACAGGAGTATGCCATTTGGGCTATGTAATGCACCTGCCACTTTTCAGAGGTGCATGATGTCTATATTCTCCGACTTAAACGGGAAGTGCCTTGAGGTGTTCATGGATGATTTCACCCTTTTAGGTGATGACTTTGAGGATTGTTTGATGAATTTAAAGCTCGTGATTGAACGTTGTGAAGCTACTCACTTGGTTCTTAACTGGGAGAAGTGTCACTTCATGGTAAATGAGGGAACTGTCCTGGGCCACAAGGTAACTGCGCATGGAATTGAGGTTGACAAAGCTAAGGTAAATGTTATTGCTCGGCTCCCTCCCCCGAATTCAATAAAGAGAATAAGAAGCTTTTTGGGACATGTTGGGTTATATAGGGGGTTTATAAAAAAAATTTCAACATTACCAAGCCATTGACACAATTGCTAGAAAAGGATGCCAAGTTTATTTTCAATGTGGAGTGCTTAAGAGCATTTGAGTTGATAAAGGAAAAATTTGTGAGTGCTCCTATTATGGTGAAACCTGATTGGAGCCAACCCTTTGAGATAATGTGTGATGCGAGTGATGTAGATGTGGGAGCGGTTCTGGAGCAACGAAGAGATAAAATGTTTAGACCCATCTACTATGCAAGCAGGACATCTACTATGCAAGCAGGACATTGAATGATGCTCAAGTAAATTATACCACCACCGAGAAGGATTTTTTTTTGTGTTCTTTGCTTTTGACAAGTTTAGATCACACCTGGTGGGAAGCAAGGTGATTGTACACACTGATCACTCAGCGTTGAAATACATGTTAAGTAAGAAGCAATCCAAGCCGCGTCTGATGCGGTGGGTATTGCTGCTCCAAGAGTTTGACTTGGAAATAAAATATAGGAAGGGCACAAAAAATCAAGTAGAAGATCATCTATCTCGTCTTGAGAAACCCCCAGTTGAAACAGACACAATAAGGGAAGAGTTCCCTGATGAGCAGATCTTCTCCATAGCAGCAGTTTCTGAAAGGCCGCCATCGTATACAGATATAGCCAACTTTTTGGCTAGTGGATGGTTACCCCCATGACCTAACTCATGATCAAAGAAGGAAGTTTAGTTGGATGACCCGTTCTTGTTTAAACTGTGTGTAGATGGTGTGATTCGATGATGTGTGCCTGAATGAGAAATGGCAAGCATTCTATCTCATTGCCGTGATAGAGCAGCTGGAGGTCATTATGGTAGAAACCGCACTACAACAAAGGTCATAGAAGCCGGGTTCTTTTGTCCTACTCTGTACAAATATGGAAGGGCGTATGTAGCTTCATGTGACAAGTGTCAGAGAGCAGGTAACATTAGCAAGAGGGATGCAATGCTACTCAACTCCATTCTGGTCTGTGAAATTTTTTACGTTTGGGGCATCGACTTCATGGGTCCGTTCCCAATGTGGCATTCTTATGAGTATATCCTAGTAGCTGTTGACTACATCTTTAAATGGGTAGAAGCAATCAATACTAGGACCAATGATGCTCGGGTGGTGTGTGAGTTTTTGAGTAAAAACATCTTTACCCACTTTGGGACACCTCGAGTGATCATCAGTGACAATAGGTCACACTTTGTGAATAAGCAGTTTGCTATACTGCTATCTAAGTATGGGGTCACGCACAAAACAGGAACCACGTACCATGCCCAAACTAGTGGGCAAGTCGAAGTGGCTAATCGGGAACTAAAATGAATTCTTCAAAATATGGTTATTGCTTCTCAAAAAGATTGGTCGGTCAAGTTGGATGAAGCAATATGGGTGTATAGAACTACGTTCAAAATGGCCATAGGGACTTTACCATTCAAATTAGTGTATGGCAAGTCGTGTCACCTACCTGTTGAGATAGAACATAAGGCTTATTGGGCAATTAAGATGCTTAATCTTGGTCTTAGTCTTGCAACTGATCACAGGTTGGAGAAGATGAAGGAATTGGAAGAGTTCAGACTGGACGCGTATGAAAGTACGTGGATCTTCAAGGAAAAGACTAAAAAGTGGCATGATCGTCTGATTAAGTCAGAGTTTCATGAAGGGACAGAGTCTTAATATACAATAGTTGACTCAGATTATTTCCCAGAAAATTCAAGTCTACGTGAACAGGACCGTATATGGTAAAGCATGTATCACAATACGGGGCAATTGAGATCCAGAACCAAGAGAGAACAAAAAGCTTCAAAGTAAATGGGAAAAGACTGAAACTGTATCTCGCCGGAGGATTTGCACAGCAATCCTTGAGCATCAAAATCAACTGAGAATGGCCGATTGAGTCAAGCTGCGGACTATAACTGAGAACTACCTATGACCTTTATGCTAGTCATATTTGTCTTTTCTTTCTACTTCACATTTGTTCATAGTATAGAATAGACAGAAGTTAGTGTGTACTATGACGCAGTATATACTAATCGGGGAAAAAACTGCAAACGTGTGTGGCCGTGCATTGACCATGCATGTGGCTGCGCATTTTCAGGCCTTCACTGCTAAACATGCACGGCCGCACATCGACCGCGCACCTGGCCGCACATTTTTGGCCCCTCACTGTCACACATTTTTTTAATTTTTTTTTGTTCTTGTTTAAACCGTCTGCCCCTCCTTTTCTTTCTTTCACAAAATATGACCCCANGTTTATGCAGCTCTGAATTATCCCACCAAAGTTCCCTTATTCTAAATAACCCTAACCCAAACCCCTTCTCTCATCTCTTCTCTACTTAGACCCCCACCATAAATTGAAGTATCTTAATCCTTCTTCTCCCTAACCCAAAGCCTCACAAGTTCCTCTTAGGTAAGTGAGATGTTTTCCCCTCTTGATTTTGTTTATTTTCTTTTATTAGCCTTGAATTATAGTAGATTTTTGTTAGTTTTTTCTCTCGTTGTTTAGTTATACCTGTTTTGTGTTGGGGTACTACTTAAATTTGACCATGATGGGTTGGGTATGACATCGATGGATTTTTTTTCAAAATTGGGGGCTAAAGATTTGTTGTTTGGGAGTTTGGGTGAACAGGGCACATCAGGTGTTTATTTAAATGCCCCAATGAATTTGAGAATCTAATTTCGTGACCAAGTGTGCTGCTGAAGTCTGAGTAGACACTCTTGGGTCACATATCGTGCTTTTAGCTAATGTTGGTGTTTGTTTCAGGTATGGCACCATCCAAGAAATGACGAGTCACAGGTGCCTCCTCCAGTGGTCAAGCTGGCTCGTCCCGGCCGCGAGTTTCTACCAATGCTCACGTATTTGATAATAACAAGTTCGTATCTAGTGCTGCCCAGGAACGCTTCTGTAAAAAGTTACCCAAGAAAACCATACTAGAGAGAGGTATTGATATGGGGTCCCTCCAAAATGACTGCCCAAATATGTATCATGAACTGGTCCGGTGAGGGCTGGGGATATTTTTTGAAGAACCAGACGAAGCAAATTTAATGGTTGTTTGGGAGTTTTATGGAAACTGCCCAGAACATGTTAACCATGTTTGTACGGTTCGAAAGAAGAGCGTGGACGCGTCTGTAGAGGCAATTCGGAGGACCTACCACTTGCTAATGTTTGGGGAAAATCCTGATGCAGAAGACTACTATGTGGCAATTGTTCTTCAGAACAATTTGTGTGCCCAACAAGGAGGTATAGTGGCTTACGCCGGGGTGGAAGTTTCATCCGGCATCGCTGATCTTTGAAGGGAACTGTTGGCTCCACATCATAAATAGCCGTTTGTTACCTTCCTCCAATACAATTGAGGTAAATGGTCCCCGGGCTGCACTGATCTGGTGTTTTCTAAATGGACATGATTTCGATGTGGCTAAGGCTATGGTGAGATGTTCATTCGATGTCCTGTGAAAAGTTATAGGTTCTTCTTTCCATCCTTAGTCACAAGGTTGTGTCATCAGGCACGTGTACCGGAATACAAGGACTTAGATGGGAGAGTGAAAATGGAACAAAAGTTTTGGGTTGATAAAGTAATAATTGGGAAGGACCCTATTGGACCTATTGAGGGTAATAATGATGAGTCTGATGCACCAGAAAAGGGTAACAAAGCGCAAGCTGAGGGTGTGGCTGCTTCACCCCTGCATGAGCAGGTTGTTGAGAGAACCTCAGTCGTCAGATGGGACACAAGAATGAGCACCTTAGAGCAGGAAATAGCAGGGATGCGTACTTCTATCACAGACTTGGGAGCTCGAGTGGATGCCATTGCTACCCAAAATGCCAAGTCTGAGTGAAAAATCATGGCATGATTGCGTACGCTTGGTCGGGCTTGCCATCTGGACCCCGGCACTGTCTCTGTCACCTACTGACTCTATCAGGGAAGTTTTCTTTGCCTTACATTTTTCTTTGTGTGACGTGGGGACATGCCACAATTTAAAATGTGGAGTGCAGATATGTTGTATATATCTTGTATGTATGTAGTAATGTATATTAGTTTTAGTTTCTTTGGTTAGTTGAGTATTGTTACTGGAAAAAAATATTTAAAATTTTTGACGTTTCCCGACAATGGATATTATTCGGCGGGTTTCTTGAGGGATTAAATTTGAAAGAAAAAAAATGCAAAAAGATTTTCTTGTGTAGTTAGTGTAGTAATTTCTCTTGGTTTTCTTTATGTCGCGGTTCTTTTCCAATGGTTATCATTTGAACCGGGTGTAGTTAGTTTAGTTTTTTTTAGAAATAGGAACCCTTGTGCTATGAGTTGGAATGAAAACAAGGTCTCTTGATTTCATTACACCTTGAGAATAGTGAGTGTTTTAGTGCGAAGCTTAGGCTCAGGTTTCGACTCTTGTATGAGTGCCTTAAATTGTTTCTTACTTAACTTTGCTTAACTGCTTTGACTAGAGTGTCTTGACAGTCTGATCCTAAGTGAGTATGTGCCATGTGTGTGTGAGTTTTTTTCATATGATTATGTGCACTGCATTTGATATCTAGCACTTGCCATGTGTGTCTGCAAAGCAAAATAGTAGTCTTGTTCAGCCTTGGAAGTGATATAGGAATTTCTTGTTGAGCCAATGATACACTTTTACCACCTAATTGTTATGTATCTTAGTTAACCCCTTTGATCCTGTAATCTTGTTCTATGGGCAACCACATTATAAGCCTTACCCTTTTGTTAGAATCGATTATTTGTTTGAACCTTTCACCTCCCATGAGCACTTAAGATTGTGAACTGTGTAAAAACTAAAGTGTGAGGTGGTTGGGTTGGCTTTTGAGTGGAACTATTGAAACAAGGAGAAATGTGCAATGTTTTGAAAAAGGAAGAGTCACCTAACTGCTAGAAAAAAAAAATAGGAGAGTTGTATAGTTGAGAAAATAATGGTGACTATTGATGTAAATGTGTTTAAATAGTGGGGGTTAATGCATGTTGATGTAAAGGTGGAGTATGGTGTGACAGAAGTGTGGGGTTTTAACTGTTAAAGTGTATGTGTTAAAGTGCTTAGGGAGGTGTAGTCACTCTTATATCTAAATGTATCCTACCTACCCGCAACCTACATTACAACCAATTAAAATTCCTACTTGATCCTTGACTGAATGAGCTCAATTAGTAGAGTAGTACACTACGAGCAAGCCTATGGTGCATCTTCTATGGCACATGAATGTCGTTTCTGAGAGTGAGTGAATTCTTTCTATCTTGAGTTCCTAATTGTGCTTGAATTTCATTGTATGTGGAACTACTCTCTCTTGTTGTGTGACGACACTTGTTTCACGAAGGAAAGGTAAGTATTGATCTCTATGTTAGAGTAAGTGAGTAAGTTGTGAATAATACATGGTGCTTGGGAGTCAATTCTATAGGTGAAGATGTCAAACAATTGTGCTTAATATTTTTTAAATATTCTTAGTGTAATGAGTGAGGGAAGTCGCTTAGTGAGGGTGCATTTATGTAAAGTGTGGTCTGCTTGCTCGAGGATGAGCAATGGTTCAAGTGTGGGGTGTTGATGGTAGGCTATAACTATGTATTTTGGCCACTATTTGCATTTTAATTTTCTGCACTTTACTGATGTTTGAGGGTTAAACGGTAGTAAATTGCTCTGACTAATTGCTTTAAGCTTTGCAGGAGAAATTTCGGGCTACAATAGGGTTAGGAATCATTTTGAGCTAATATGGGGTCTTAAGGCCAAGTAAAAGATTATGGAGTACATTGGGATCCCGTTCGAGGATCAACGGAGGTTCACGCACTTAAAAAGAAGAAATAAAATGAGAGCAGAAAATGGCCCAGGAGCGCAGCCACAAAAGTTACCTAGAACAATAGTTGATCACATATCTTGTCATCACCCTTCCTTCTCTCATCAATATTCCCTTTTTTTTTAATCATTCGGTTATCATCAATTTCTTACAGCTGATAATCGTAGTTTATTTGTAGTCAATAATAATATAAATCAAAATGTTGATTATCTTGGATAGTGTTAAGCTGAAGAATTAATAGAACATTCTTGAAACCAATATTTGTGGAGACGATTCAATACTATACTATCTTTGACTAGCGAGCCCAAGTTTATAAGCCGGTTTTGCGCTCGTCAGACCCTCAGAGACCTGTATGGAAAGAGGAGAATTATTAGAACTCTCGTCCGCCTCTCTCTTTACCCTATGTAGCTGAACTTTCTTACTTTTTGTCTTAATTTTTTTCTGATCGAGAAGTATAGATCATGTTCATGGATTAACGAAAATGTGCAAAAGAATGAGTACCTTAAGATGAAGAAGAATGAAACCTAGGAAAATTACCTTATTAAAAGAGAGAGAGATTGAGTGAGAGAGAGAGCGTAGGAAAGAAGAGAATATTTCAAAGTACACGTGTTCATATGAGAAGGGCAAAGGAAATCAACATCGAATGAAAGAGGCTCAAGTTTTTAAGGTACAATTCAGAAAACTTTTTATGCAATATGTTATTGCAGAGTTCGTACACCTTAGACAAAATTATATATAGTAGTAATAAAGTGTGATGGAGAGAATACTTGGGATTAGGGGTGTACATGAGGCGGTTTGGTTCGATTTTTTATTAAACCAAAATCATACCAATTATGTCGGTTTACAAAAAATTATAATAAAATCAAACCAACATAAACCCAGTTTTAATCGGCTTTTTCGTTTCCTCGATTTTTTGGTTTGTTTTTTATTTTGTTTTTCAATTATATTGTGCTTGAAAAACAATCAAATAATCAGCAATTGTCCGCATGATTAATGTTCATTAAAATAATCTCTGAAGAATACCAATTGTTCGCATGAATCGTAATTCCAAGACCTTCCATAATTGAAAATGTCAACAAACATGTGAGGAAGCAAAGCATCGTAAACTGATTAACCTCAACATTAAAATAATCACCAATGATGTGATCAAAATGACAAGCAACTGCACCAAATATATAATAAAATAAATATCAAAATCTAAAATAATCTCTACCAACGACTGAAACTTCCATTAGTATAAAATACTTCTACTGAAACATCCAAGTTCAATATGTTAAATTTACCAGATCTCAAGCTGCAGTCAAAATGAGTACAAAGCAAAAGAAGAGAACTGGTATGTATTCTTTGAGCTTAGTCTATCAATTTCGAAATTCAAACAAAATAAAAAAGAAAACTAGTTCAAAAACTTGGTAAACCAAAAGTTACATCCCAGCTTGTAGTTCCCACAAAAAATATTAAGTTAATTAGAACTGGCCAAGAGCTCTAGTTGATAAAAGTTAGAAATAAGAAGCAAGTACCATGAATAGAGCTGGCACTATTTTGTTCATACGAACTAATCAATACTCAAAGGGGCACCTGGACATCCTGAAGAAAAAAAAATTACATGTTAAACAATCTAAAGACATAATCAAATTTATTATGAATTAAATATATAAAATCTTCAATGGACAATTTTCTTAATTTATTCTAGATAGTCTTGAAGCTTACATCCTTTAGGTGAATTTATCCATTGTTGAGTGAAAATAAGAGTTTATACCGTCTTTGGTGATAAATAACATCGGTAAAAATCGAGAATTTGACCACCGGTACTGAAAGCTGACTTAGATGCAACAGTAGAAATAGGAATTGAAAGAACATCTCTTACCATTTTTGAAAGAATTGGGTTTTTACTAGATGAATCTTTTCACCAAGCCAAGATATTTAAATCCTTGGTATTTTCCACATTATCCGTCAAGTATTTCTCAAGCTCAAATTTTTTCAACATCTCCCTCATCTTCCAAATGCTTCGCCTAGCGAGATAGCAAAATATCAACAACTTCACTCACCGTACTAGTTTCACCTCATGAATTGTCATTAGAAGATTCATAACAAAGAATTATCGTAATGATCATACAACGAGTCAAAACACCTGCCACCTGATCTGATTTCAATTTTCCCACCAAAGAATTATATGATATACTAAGAATGAAGTTCACATACTTCATCTTATATCTAGGGTCCAACACGACAACAATGAACAATAACATGTTCAAATTCTCAAAATTACCCCAGTATTTATCAAAACATTCCCTTCATCCTATTAGCCATATCAATCAAAATAAGATCTTCACTGTAAAAATACTTTATAATAGCATTAACATACAAAATGTAACGACTCGGTCGGTCGTTTTTGAGAATTTAAGTCCCGTTAGCAGGAATTAGGTCTTGAGCAGCTTTGTATTATGTTAATTGAGTTCCGTGCATGGTTGGATTCAGTTACCAGATGATTCGGAGTCAAATCGAAAGAAGGATTCAAGTTTTAAAATCTTAAGCGGTAAGAGTTGACCAGAATTTGACTTTTGTGTAAACGGCTTCGAAATAGGTTTTGGATGATTGCAACAACTTTGTATGTTGATTTTGGACTTAGGCCTGTGTTCAAAATTAGATTTGGAGGTCCGTAGGGTAATTTGGAGCACTTTGGCGAAAGTTGGAAAAGTTGAAGTTTTGAAGGTTGAGATGTTTGATCAAGACTTTGGTGATATCAGGGTTGGAATGCGATTTTGATAGTTGGAATAGCTCTGTTATATTATTTGGGACTTGCCTAATAAAATTTGGCGTCATTCTGGGTTAGTTTGATAGGTTTCGGCGCGAGTTTTAGAAGTTGGAAAATTTGAAAGTTCATAAGTTCGATTCATGGCGTGATATGTAGTTTCGACGTTGTTTGATCTGATTTGAGACCCCGAGTGACCCCGTGTTAGGTTATTGAACTTGTTTGTGTATTTAAACGGGGCCTCGGGTGTGCTTCGGAGGGGCTACATGCCATTTCTTTAGGTTTTGAATTGCTGGTTTCTAGTGTCTGATGTTCTTCTTCGCGATTGCGAAGTACCTTTCGCGTAGTGTTCAGGTGATCTGCTACATTTTCTTTCTTCGTATTCGCATAGTATGCCTCGTGATTGCATAGATCTACACATCCCCTTCTTCGCTTTCGCATCCTCCTTTCCACGTTCGCATAGTAGAAACCAGGCCCTGGGCACTGGTGGTCATTTACACTTCGCGTCCGCGTTTACCCTTACGCGCTCACGTAGGTCCCTGTCCCCTATTCTTCGCATTCGCGTCCCTTCACTCGCGTTCGCAAAGGGTCTTCTTGGCAGACTCATTTTTACTTCTTTGCGAACGCGATCCTTCCTCCGCGTTCGTGATACATAACCATCTGGGCAAAAAATAAGATCTTCAAATCGAGGGTTAGGCTATTTTTATCATATCTTGACTTGTAGAGCTCGGTTTGAGCAATTTTTTGTGGGTTTTTCAAGAAAATCGATTGGGTAAGTGTTCTTCACCTAGAATTTATTATATGCCATGATTTTATCTTTATTTTTATCATTTTAATTTATGCTTTGAGTTGAGGAAAATGGAGGTTTTTGAAGAAAATTTTCAAAATGAAGAATCATGATTTGAGGGACGAATTGGTATCGAAAATTGATAATTTTAGTATGTTTGAACTCGTATCGGAATGGGTGTTTGGATTTTGTGAAATTTGTCGGGTTCCGAGGTGCGGGCCCGGGCGTCGAATTTTGGGTCAATTTTTAGATTTTGATAAAGATTTAGGCTTTATGATCTTAATAGCTCCTTATGAGTTTTATTTGTGCTTTGAAGTTATTTTGGTTAGAGTTGAGCCGTCCAAAGGACATTTCACCCAAGAAGTTTATTTTAGAGTATCGGTCTGTCTTCTTTGAGGTAAGTATCTTGCCTAACCTTGTGTGGGGGAACTACCCCTTAGGATTTGAGTCTTCTATGCTAATTGTAGTCCGTGTACGCGAGGTGAAGAGTACGTGCTCGGATTTATTTGTGGAAAATTGGCCTTTTTGGGTTCTTAGGTCCTTGTATTCACTGAATATGTAGTTGTTCTCGCTATTATTATGTTTCTTAATTACTAGTTCACATCTATCTGTTTTAATTAGAATTAATTGCTTCATGATCCACTCTTGTCGCTTATTTGATTTATCCGTGCCTTAAGTGAAATTGTTATCTCTTCTATTGCCATGTTATCCTTTCCTAACTGCTTATCTTTATTTGAAGTATAATTATCTCTTCTGTAATTGTTCACCCTTAATTAAGGCTATGATTATCTTTCTGCTGCTTATCCTTATTGAATTTATTGCATCTCTTTCCTAATTGCCCAACCTTAAAATAAAGAGTTATATATCCTATAATTTAGTTTACTTGTCCCTATTTGGAATTATTTGACTTGTGTTAGCTCCCTCATTGTCGAATTGTATATTGTGGAGTGTTGTTACATAGTATTTCCTTTCTTGTTGAGTTGTTCTTATTAGTATTAGCATTCTCTATTGTGCCTACTCCTTGTGAATTAGTTCCTCCGTTTCTTTGAGTTTTGGAATTTCTGAGTTTATTTATTTGTCATACCCTTGTATTATTGTTATTGTTGTTGGTGTACTTGTTGTGGTGATGCACGAGGTTGCTGCCGTGCGGTTGTTGTTATTCTGATGCATGAGGTTTCTGCCGTGCGGTTGTTGTTATGGGGCTGCACGAGGTCTCTGTCGTGCTATTGTTACTATTGATATTTGCACATGCGACGTGACAGGGGGGATATGTATGTGTGGGTTGCTCATGTGGTGATACAAGGTGGGAACATTATTATGCACGTGTGGCGAGACAAGGCAGGAATTTACTTTACTATTGCACATATGGCGAGACAAGGTGGGATGTGTCTGGGATTGATTTGTGATGGCCTGGGGGCATTCTTGTTGTGATATTTGTGTAGTACACTTACCTGTGTGAGCTTTATCTTGTGAAAAGTTATGAGAAAACATTCTATGTGTTGTCCATTTCTTTTCCTATACTTACTAGCTGGCATCAATTATGTAAGGACACTTGCACAAGCATGCGTAGTTAAGCACTCTTATGCGTAGTTAAGTATAATTTTTTTGTATATTCCATTCATCATCAATCCAGTGGGCGGAGACAACCATAGAAGTAAAATTTTGGAGTGATGAACATGTATCACTAGCAAGACATACATGTTGGTTCTTGATAAGTTTTTCAGTTTTTCTTTCTCCTTTGATAAATCTTCAAACAATCTCTAGCCACAGTTACACGAGAAGGTAATTCAAAATTAGGCAAAGCTTTAGCCAATAACTTCTTAAGTCCTTCTCCCTCAACAACTTTAAATGGTTGCGCGTTAATAATAACAAATTCGGCAATGCCTTCCTAATATCCTCCACATTATACACCACCCTTTTAGTAGAATTTTTACCAGTTTCTTGTCCCCCTTATTGAATAGGTGTAAGTTTCAATGTAGATTGCTTCCTATCAGCAAATCTAAAGGGATATTTAAGACACATCAAATTTAAATGATTCCACAATGTAGAAGTTCCATTAGTCTTGGTCTCGGAAGAAAAGTGTTTTATGCAATAGTTACATTTTGCTCTACGTCTACCTCCTTTATCAATAAATTTGGTAAAGTGATTCCAAATCTCAGATGTTTCTCTTCCAGTAATACCATTCTTAGAATCAATCTGAAGGATTTGTCCTTTTTTGCTTTTTAGGAGGAGTGTGTGTATGAGAAGTGTTTTTACCTTTCTTTTGAGGTGCCACTAGCACAGTCGGAGGGTCATTGACAATAATCTCCACATCTATTCCAGTCACGACCCCAAATTCTAACAGGTCGTGATGGTGCCTATCGTGGAACTAGGCTAGCCAATCATCACATAACTACCCATTTGTTCCATTATAATGTTTCAAAAATAAATAATAAGCAGCAACCAAAGCATAAAATAATTTCTTTAAGTCTTTACGCCCTAATAATAATCTAACATTCTAAACAATCCTCCCAAGACTGGAGTCAACATGGTCACGATCATCTAAGAAATAAAACTAACTCTGCTAATGTCTTAATCAATGTTTATGAAATAAATACTAATACTAATAAAGGAAGGGAAATGGAGAAGCTGCGGACGCTGAACAGCTACCTCGAAATCCCATAAGCTGCTGAATACGAACGAAGACAGCTACTGCTCCGAACTGGTACCTGGATCTGTGCACAGAGGCACAGGGAGTAATGATGAGTACGCCAACTCAGTAGTAATGAAAATAAATCACAGTCTGAGAAATAAGAAACACACGACACAAAATACCAATCCACAAAACAGTAAAACATCAAGTCTCCATAAAGTATACATCAAAGATATAAGTTCGAAAACCAATTTCCAGAAATCCTTTGAAACAAGTATAATTTCAATATATCTCAGTAAAATCAGTTTGAAAAAATAAAGTGAATCACATTCAAAAACTCAGTAAAATCATCATAAATCTGCCCCTCGGGTCATAATCATTTCTCGTAACAATTTCCCTCAGCACCCCACCATCACTCAGTATCAACCCAGTGGGCAACCTCACAGTCAGTAGGTACCTGCACTCACTGGGGGTGTATAGACTCCGGAAGGGCTCCTACAACCCAACCCTATAACAAGCCAAATCATGGCATAAATATTGGCCCTCGGCCAGCCACATCATGGCATAAATCACTCACAATATTGGACCTCGGCCTCTCTCGTATCATAACATCCTCAAAATATTGGCCCGCAGCCTCACCCAGTCAAACACTCTCAACATGTCACTTGGGTCATCATTATACCGGGTTCTTGACCCAAAACAGTGTTTCATCTTTCAAGAAATAATAGCAAAATACTCTGAGTGTCAAAACAATTATCAAGGAAAGACTGAGTTAAAATCATAACATATCAAGTGAGGAAAATAGTAAAAACAGCCCCAAGGGGTAAAGAGATCGGCACTAGGCCCCAAACATGGCTTGCAGCCCAAATTATATCAAAATATATCAATACTATTAAGCATAGGCTTTAATCGGGTTCGTAACTTAATAGTTGCCTAAAACGGAATATATTTCCAAATTTTCAATATTTGCATTCCAAAATCCGTGAAAGGATGCAACGTCCGGGGTTTCATACCCTCAGGACAGGATTTAAAGACATTACTTACCTCAAACTAGCCCGAAAAGATACTCTGCAACCCGCTTGTCTCTCGAATCAACTTCCGAGCGCTCCAAATCTACCAAGTTCAGATTTTTATCATCAAATTATGATTAAGAAATGAATTCCAATTGAAAAGTACCAAATTTAGCTCAAAACCCGAAATTAGACAAAATCCGACCCCCGGTCCCGCCTTCCGGAACTCGACAAATTTTATACCAAAATGTTCTTCATCATCTCACGAGTCCGTACATATAAAGAACGCTAAAATCGGAGTTTGTTTGACCCCTAAAGGTCTCATAATCTAAAGCCCCAACTCCACCTTTTTCTACTAATTTTCATGAATTTAACACTGATATTATGTTCCTTAATCACCTATAATCGAGTTTTAGGCTCCAAAATACTTACCTCAATGAAGAATACTGATTTCCCCTCTTCAAAATCGCCTCCAAGCTCTTTTCCCGTTTAAAAATGGTGTTAAAAGGTCTAATGGTCGCGGAGGGTTTATTTAAATACTGCCCAGGTCTTTATTCATTGCGATCGCAAGACCCACATCGCGATCGCGAAGCACAAATTTCCATCTGCCCAAAATTACCCTTTGTGATCACGGCTAGAGCTATGTGATCGCGATGCTTTACCTCCTAGGCCTATGCGATCGCGGACCCCTGACCGCGTTCGCGAAGAACAAGCGCGTGGCCTCCTGGCTTGACGTGCTAACCCTACGCAATCGCGACATATCCTATGCGATCGCACTGAACAGACCTCCAGTGCTACGCGATCACACCCCACACTATGCGATCGCATTGAACAATTTCCTCCTGGCCTCACTCCACTCTACGCGATCGTGGACCTGACCTCGCGATCGCGATGCACAAATACAGTTGTGCTAACACCAGAAAAACAACAGACTTTTCCAAAGCCAAAATGCCCGTTAACCATCCGAAATCAATCTCGAGCCCCTCGGGACCCCAACCAAATTTACCAACACATCATAAATGATCATTCAAACTTAGTCAAGCCTTCGAACATGAAAAACAACATCAAAACACCAAAATCACATCGAATTCAAGCCTAAGAACTTTGAAATTTCTAAAATCTTCCAACGATGCCGAAACTATCCAATACAACTCCGATTGACCTGAAATTTTGCAAGCATATCCAAAATGACATTACGAATCTGTTCCAACTTCCAAAATTTCATTCCGACCCTGATAGCCTATTTTCCACTGCCGACAAGAAATCACCAAAAACTAACTTTCGCCAATTCAAGCCTAATTCTACACCGGACATTACAAAAATATTCTGAACACACTCCTAAGTCCCAAATCACCTAATGAATCTAAACGAGCCATTAAATCCGTATTCCTAGGTCATTTACCAATAAGTCAACTCTCAGTTGACTTTTCTAACTCTAAGGCTATTTTTAAAGACTAAGTGACTAAATTCTCATTATAATTATTCCGATTTCGAGCCTACCAACTCTAACACATCAAGAACAGTTTAACCAAGCTATGACGAGGAAATAACAATAAATATAAATGCAGATTCTACGTAACGACCGACCGGGTCGTTACATTCTCCCCCTCTTAAACAAATATTCGTCCTCGAACGGGTCTAGAAACGTACCTGGAGTCTCAAACAAGTGAGGATATTTGCTCTGCATCTCTCGCTCGATATCCCAAGTAGCCTCCTCCACTGGCTGACCTCTCCACTGTACTTTCACTGAAGCTATATTCTTAGACCTCAACTTTCTGACCTGATGATACAAAATTGCTACTGGCTCTACCTCATATGACATATCACCCTCGAGCTGAACTGTGTTGAAGTCTAACACATGAGACGGGCCACCAACATTCTTCCTGAGCATCGACACATGAAATACCGGATGAACACTCGATAGGCTGGGTGGCAATGCAAGTCTATAAGCCACCTCTCCAACCTTCTGAAGTACCTCAAAAGGGTCAATAAACTGTGGGCTCAGCTTTCCTCTCGTTCCAAACCTCATAACACCCTTCATGGGTGATACTTTCAGCAGTACCTTATCACCTTCCATAAAAGACACATCCCAGACCTTCCGGCTCGCATAACTTTTCTGCCTAGACTGCGCCGTGCGAAGTCGCTCCTGAATCAACTTCACTTTCTCCAACACATCGTGAATCAAATATGTGCCCAATAACTTAGCCTCACCAGGCTCAAACAAACCAACCGGAGATCTACACCTCCTACCATATAAAACCTCATACGGGGCCATCTGAATACTGGATTGGTAGCTGTTATTATATGCAAACTTCGCTAGTGGCAAAAACTGATCCCATGAACCACCAAAATCAATCACATAAGCCCGTAACATATCCTCCAAAATCTGAATAGTCTGTTCCGACTGCCCGTCGGTCTGAGGATGAAATGCAGTTCTCAACTCCACATCAGTACCCATACCTCTCTGTACGACCCTCCAAAACTGAGATGTGAACGGAGTGCCTCTATCAGAAATAATAGAAACTGGAACTCCATGCAATCGGACAATCTCCTTGATGTAAATACCAACTAACCTCTCTGAAGTATAAGTAGTACCAATAGGAATGAAGTGCGAAGACTTGGTCAATCTATCCACAATGACCCACATAGCATCAAAACCCTTCGATGTCCGCGGAAGCCCAACTACAAAGTCCATAGAAATCTGCTCTAACTTCCACACCGGAATATCTAACCTCTGAAGTAACCCACATGGTCTCTGGTGCTCATACTTGACTTGATGGAAGTTGATACACCGTGCTACATACTCAACAATATCTCTCTTCATCCGCCTCCACCAATACTGCTGTCTCAGATCCTGATACATCTTCGCGGCACCCGGATGAATGGAATACCGCGAGCTGTGAGCCTCTGATAATATCAACTCTCGAACCCCATCCACATAACATCGTCATCACCAATAGTCACATCCCTGACATCATATCGACGGACCCTATCCTGAAGTACTAACAAATGCGAATCATCATATTGCAAAGCTCTAATCTGATCATAGAGAGAAGACCGGGAAGACATGCTAGCTAATACCCACGGAGGGTCTGACAAATCCAATCTCACCAACTGACCCGCCAACGCCTGAATATCAAGTGCTAAAGGTCGCTCTACTACTGAAAGGTAAGCTAGACTTCCCAAACTCTCGGCCCTGCGACTCAAGGCATCAGCCACTGTCACACCTCCTTTTTTATACGCCCCAAAGGGGGTATGGGAGTTTTTCCAATTAAA
>MDKI01091619.1:0-14494 GCA_005239505.1 Nicotiana paniculata | reverse complement strand
TAGGCCGAATGAACCCCTTATCCAGGAGCTCCTGAAGCTGCTCCTTCAATTCCTTTAGCTTCGTTGGTGCCATACCATATGGTGGAATAGAAATAGGCTGTGTGCCTGGCACTAGGTCAATATCAAAATCAATATCCCTATCAGGTGGCATGCCTGGCAGGTCTGCAGGAAACACATTGGGAAGTCACGGACCACAGGAACTGAATCAACAGCGGGAGTCTCACCACCGACATCCCTCACAAATCCCAAATAAGATAAACACCCTTTCTCAACCATGCGCTGAGCCTTCAAGTAAGAAATCACCCTTCTAGGCATATACTCGGAAGAACCTCTCCACTCAAACCTCGGACTCCCCGGCATAGCTAAGGTCACGGTCTTAGCGTGACAATCAAGAACAGCAAGGCACAGAGATAACAATTCCATGCCCAAGATTACGTCAAAATCGACCATGTTGAGTAACAGTAAGTCCACTCGGGTCTCCAGACCTCCAATAGATATAATGCACGACCGATACACACGGTCCACAATAACAGTATCACCCACCGGAGTTGACACATGAACAGAGGTGACTAGAGACTCACGGGGCATATCCAGAAAATCGGCAAAATATGAAGAAACATAGGAATATGTGGAACCAGGGTCAAATAAAGCCAAGGCATCACATCAACAGACTGAAACAATACCTGCAATAATTGCATCTAAGGCCATAGCATCCGTCCTAGCTGGAAATGCATACATGCGAGCGTGACCTCCCCCTGCTCGACCTCCCCCTCTAGGGTGGCCTCTGGCTGACTGACCACCACCCCTAGCTGCCTGGGAGGGTGGTGAAGTGACTGGAGCTGAAGTCAAGGGTTGGCCCCTCTGCTGAGAAGATCCACCAAAATGGCGGGGACACTGCCTCCACCCTTGCCCGAACTCTCCACCCTCAAAACAACTACCTGGAGCTGGAGGCGGGGACTGATAGAAACCCCTAGCACCCGCACGGCCACTCGAAGACTCCTGCATAGAAGAACCCTTAACTAGAGGTGCTCGAGCTGCTTTCTGAATTGGGAGGGCACCAAATGAAGTACGGCCTAACTGAGAACCACAGGGACCCTGCCCCGAAGATGCACCACTATATGATGGGCGGCCTCACTGAGGAGGCCTGAATGAACAGCCCCTACCCTGCTGAAACTGTCCCCTGAAGGGAGCACCACTGGAACTGCCCGAACCACGAGGCCTCTTGACCTTCTTGTCCTCCCGCTCCTGGCGGCGAACAGACTCAATATCTCGAGCTATGTCAACAACCTGCTCGAATGAAGCACCAGATACTCTCTCCCAAGTCATAAACAACCGAAGCTGATAAGAAAGACCATCTACAAACCTCCTCACCCTCTGCCTATCAGTAGGGATAATCTCAGAAGCATGCCTAGCCAACTCGGAAAATTACATCTCGTACTGAGTGACTGATAACTCTCCCTGGCTCAGCTGCTCAAACTGCCTACGTTGCTCCTCTCTGTGGGACTGAGGAACATACTTCTCCAAAAAGATCTTGGAGAATTGCTGCCAGGTAAGAGGGGCTGAACCAACCGGTCTACGCCTCTCGAAAGACTCCCACCAGGTAAAGGCAGCACCCGCAAACTGAAATGTAGCAAATCAGACCCCACTGGTCTCCAAAATACCCGCGGTGCACAGTATCCTCTGGCACCTATCTAGAAATCCCAGGGCATCCTCGCCCTCTATACTGCTGAAAGTCGAAGGCTGAAGTCTGCTGAATCTCTCCACTCTGCACTGCTCTTCCTCAGGAATAGCAGGGACCACCTAATCCTGAACCGGAGCAGCTGGCTGAGCTGGGGCTGCTCCCGGTGCCTGAATACCCTGTGCAGTCTGCTCAGGTGCCCGGGGAGCTGGAGTCTGATTGACTCTCCCGGCCTGAGCTATGGTGGCAGAAGAAGACATAGCAACGGCCTGAGCTAAACCGGTGCATACTGACAATATCTGAGATAGGGCCTCCTGAAGACCCGGAATAACCATAGGCACTGCTGGTACCTGAGTCTGTTCCGCTGGGACACCATCGGCGGGAACCTGATCATGATCGTTAGGGGGATCCTCAGGTACTGCCCCGGCTGCTACGCGGGCCGGCCCCTACCTCTACACGGCCTCGACCGCGGCCTCGACCTCTCGCTGGTCTAGCCGATGAATGGTCACTCTGACCGGTATGGCGTGTCCTCACCATCTGTGAGAGAATGAAACAACGTAAGTTCAAATTTCAAGAATCAATAGGTCAGCACAAAAGAGTTCAAGAAAGATAGAAATGTTTCCTAAATATTCGGCAGCCTCTCGAAGATAAGTACAGACGTCTCTATACCGATCCGCAAGACTCTACTAAACCTGCCTATGACCGTTGAGTCCTATCTAACCTAGGGCTCTGATACCAAACTGTCACGACCCCAAATCCTAACCGGTCGTGATGGCGCCTATCTTGGAACTAGGCTAGCCAACTACCGCATGTTCGCAATTTCTTTTGAAAATCCCATTTAAGTTTCAAGCATTTCATAAAAATATACAGAAAATTACTTAATATAATAGGCCAATTTTATACAGTACTGCCATCCCCAAAACCCGGAGCCAGCATGTCAAGAGCATCTAGTGAAATAATCCAAAATAAACTATTATAATACAAAACTCCGAATCAAAGCTAAATACAACAGGAAGGGAAAACAGAGATGCTGCGAACGCTGAACAGTAACCTCTATACCGCGTTCTCAACTCAACCTGAGGATGAAACGTTGTCCAGCTATAATAATTCCTTCTTCGCGAACGCGTCACTAGGACCGCGTTTGCATAGTACAATTTAACAGGCCCCTAATTTAACTCTACGCGAATGCGGCCATAAGCCCCCGAACGCAAAGCACTGCCACCCCAGGCCTTCACGAACGCGTCCCCTGACACGCGAACGAATAGGCCAAAACCCCTGGGGTCCTCAGAAGGCCCACAACCCTACGCGAACGCACCCACACACCCGCGTTCGCGATGACCACCCAGCTCAACCCTCCGCGTTCGCACCCCTTCTCCCGCGAACACATAGAAAAACTTTCCCCTTCCACCAAACACTCTATGCGAATGCGAGCCCCCTGCCACGAACGTATAGAGTAAAACTCTGCTGCAGAAACACCAGCAAACCAGCCAAGTTCCAAAACTCCAAATCGATCCGTTAGCCATTCGAAACACACCCGAGGCCCTCGGGACCTCCACCAAACATACCAACATATCCCATAACATCATTTAAACTTAGTCGAGCCTTTGAAACACCAAAAAAACACAAAAACACCAAATTTACATCAAATTCAAGCCTAAGAACTTTGAAACTTCTAAATTTCGCCAACTACGCCGAAACAAACCAAAACACCTCCGATTGACCTGAAATTTTTCAGACATAACCAAAATGA
Organism: Nicotiana paniculata; assembly: GCA_005239505.1. Taxonomy (NCBI): domain Eukaryota; kingdom Viridiplantae; phylum Streptophyta; class Magnoliopsida; order Solanales; family Solanaceae; genus Nicotiana; species Nicotiana paniculata. Next base: position 11,066 of record MDKI01091619.1, on the reverse strand, counting down.
CATTACGAACCTTCTCCAACTTCCGAAATTCCATTCCGACCCCGATAGCCTATTTTTCATTGCCGACCGAAAATCGCCAAAAACTAACTTTTGCCAATTCAAGCCTAATTCTACACCGGACATCACAAAAATATTCTGAACACACTCCTAAGTCCCAAATCACCTAACGAAGTTATCCGAGCCATAAAATTTGCATTCCGAGGTTGTTTACCAATAATTCAACTCTCAGTTGACTTTCTCAATTATTAGGCTACTTTAAAAGGCTAAATGCCTAAACTCTAACCATAACCATTCCGGACCCAAACCAACTGACCCAACGCATCAAAAACATGATAGCGATATATAAAAAGTTCAGAAATAGGGAAACGGGGAAAATCTCATGGAACGACCGGCCGTGTCGTTACAAGAAACCTCATGTAACACAATAACAACCGCACGGCAGAAACCTCATGCAACACAATAACAACTGCATGGAAGAAACCTCGTGCTATGCAAAACTGAGTACAACAACAATAATGGCAATAACACAAGAGTACAACAAGTAAATTAACTGAGAAATTCCATAACTCAAATAAATGTAAGAAACAAACTCATAAAGAAAGACATAACAGAAAATAATGGTACCACCTATCAATATCTCAACAAGGAAGAGATATTGTATAGCAATGATTCCACATAAGTGTAATTCAACAACAAGGGAGATAACACGAGTCGATAATTCCAAATAAGGATAAGGCAACTATGATAAAGGATAACTAACTTCATTTAGGATTTAGCACTCATGAAAGAGGTACAACAATCACAATTAAGGATAACCAACGGAAAGGATAATCATGACCTCAATTAAGAATAAACAATTACGGAAGAGTTTATAATAATTTCAAATAAGGATAAGCAGCTAGGAAAAGATAGCATGAAAATCGAAGAGGCAACAACTTCAGTTAAGGCACACAAGGGTCAAATAGGCAATAAGAGTGAAACATGAAGAAATTAATTCTAAATAAAACATGTAAAGGTGAAACTAGTAAATGGGGAACTTAACATAAAAAAACAACTTCATATCTAACGAACATAAGAACCTACGAGCCTTAGAAGGTCAACTTTTCCAAAAATAATCCTGAGCAGGTATTCGTCACCTCGCGTGCATGGACTTTACATGATACAAATAGCATAAAAGGATCAAATCCTATAGGGTATCCCCCCCCCCTCACAAAGTTAGGCAAGATACTTACCTCAAGGAAGATAGACCGTTACTCTAAAATGAACTTCTCTAGTGAAATAACCTCTGCACGGCTCAAATCTAGACAAAATAACTTCAAAGCATAAATAAAACTCATAAGAAACTATTCTGGATCATAAAGCATATCACGACCCAAAATCTGTTAAAGGTTGTGATGACGCCGGACACCACTGTCAGGCAAGCCAACAATAAATACTTAACTTTGTTTTCATTTTTATTATCTTTAGAAATTTCATTTTTCCTTTAATTAAACAGTAAAGATTTGAATTTACAAAATAAATAATAACATTTTTTACAACAATTTCAATACAGTGTAACCCATAGTCGCCCCAAAACCCGGTGTCACAAGTATATGAGCATTTACTAGAAAGTAAAATAAAATACAGTAACTGTCCGGAATGAAAAATTTGAGCAAAAAAGAAAATACAAGAACTATGAAGAGACTCTACTGGTTGAAGATCGTCTCATAAGATGCAACTCACCTAAGTCTCCGCATGCGTACACGCCTCTGTTCTTACAAGGCCACTAATCATAAATTCACTTGCATAAAATGTGCAACAAGTGTAGTATGAGTACGTAAATCAACGCGTACCCAGTAAGTATCCCGCCTTACCTCGAAGAGGTAGTGACGAAGGGTCGACTTTGACACTTACTAAGGGACAACAACATGATAATATGAAATTCTATTTAAGCATCATAAACAATAAGATTCAAACAAGTAATAACTGAACAAGTCTTCACCATATTTAAGAGCCTAAATTACTTCCTTCTTTTAAAGTATATATTCACACAAACAATGAATTTATACCAATTATAAAAGGGACTTCCAGTTCTGTTATTACACAAAAATACCACCGAGGACGTTCGGCCAAATCCAACATAAATGTAAATTGTGCACTGCCGAGGGTCAAACAGCGCGAACCATAGAGGCATCTATTACCCCGCTCGCGAATTATACATGTGACGTGGTCAAATATAAATTTAAGGGCGGATCATACTTGTGACGCGGTTACACATAGGTTTCTTAAGTTATTGTAGTATTCTCCAATTCTTTTCAAAATATGAAATTCAAATGGAAACTCTTAAGATTCCAATTTTTCCTCAATTTTAACTTCTTTCAAAACATTTATTAAGAAAACTTAATCCTGCTACTTCTCAGGGCAAACAATAAACATAAATCAATAACAATATCAACAAGGCATGATTTAAGCCTAAAACTACCAGGACATAGGCATAGTTAGTAGCTACGCACGCACTCTTGCCACCTCCTGCGTATGTAGCTCCCAAAATTAGAAGCACAAAACAATTTAGTTCGCCTATGGGGTTAATTCTCTCTTACAAGGTTAGAAAGGAGACTTACCTCGCTCAGGTGTCCCATAACCGGATCCCAAGCCCTTCAAACAACTCAAATCAATGCCCAACGCTCCAAAACTAGTCAAGTATTGAGAAATTCCATAAATGTATACTCCAATATGCATTATAATCCTATTTAAAACTATTTCCAACTTCGTTCGAAAAGTCGATAAAATCACCCTCAGGCCCACATGCCCGGATTCTGAAATTTTTTGAAGATAAAGTTTATCCAAAACCCCACGAACTCAAATATATAATTTATTTCCAATTCCATGCTGAAATTCGTGGTCAAAATTCAAAAATACCAATTTTCTAGGTTTTTCTAGGAAATCCCAATTTTCTACAAATTGTTGTGTTTAAATCCATATATAATCCTTGTATTTAACTGATAACTAGAAGAAATCACTTACCTCTTGATGATGATGGAAACCCTTCTCAAAATGCTCTAAAAACTCGCCTAAGACCAAGTGGGAAATGGGCTAAGTCTTGGAATAAAAATCCCTTGGCTCAGACGCAGATGTCGCATTTGCGACATCTGGCTCGCATCGCATCCCATTAACGACAAAAGCATCGCAAATGCGAAGCCAAGTTGTCCCTGCTCAGGTCGCATTTTCGACCAAGTTCTTCGTAATTGTGAAGGGGGCAATATCACAAAAGCGATCGTTTTCCTCGCAAATGAAATATTTCCCCTCAGCTCCCACGTTCGTAAACACGAACTTTCCTCGCAAATGTGACGGTCGCATTTGCAAACAATACCTCACAAATGCAATCAAACCAGAACCAGAAATTCACACTTCTGCACAAACTACTCTGAAGCTACTCCGAAACTCACCCGAGCCCTCGAGGCTCCAAACCACACACCCACACAAGTCTAAAAACATAACACGAACTTGGTCGAGGCCTCAAATCGCGTAAAACAACGTTGAATTCATGAATCGCACCCAATTCAAGCTTAATGAACTTAGAACTTTAAACTTCCACAATCAATGCCGAAACATATCAAATCACATCCAATTGACCTCAAATTTTGCACACAAGTCAGATTTAACATTACGGATCTACTCTCGCTTCCGGAATCAGAACCCGACCCCGATATCAACAAGTCCACTCCCGGTCAAACTTCTCAAAAACCATCAAATTTCTAACTTTCGCCAAATGACTCCATAATGACCTACAGACCTCCAAACTCACTTCCGGATGCGCTCCCAATACCAGAATTAACATACAGAGCTATTCTCAGACTCAGAATCTTAAACGGACATCGATAACATTGAAATGAAATTCAACCCAAATTTATAAAATTCTTCCACATTGCTAACTTCCAGAATAGGCACCGAAATACTTCCGGATCATCCAAAACCTGATCCGAGCATACGTCCAAGTCCGAAATCATCATACGAACCTGCTGGAACCTTCAAATCCCGATTCCGAGGTCATTTACTAAAAAATCCAACCTTAGTCAATCCTTCCAACTTACAGCTTCTGAAATGAGAATTCTCTTTCCAAATTCACTCCGAACTTTCCGAATTTCAATTCCGACCAGGCTTACAAGTCATAATACTTGAAGTGAGGCTGCTAATGGCCTCAAACCAACTCAAAAGAGCGCCTTTCAAGCCTAAACTCTAACATTAGCGATAGTACCAAATATCTATACTTGGTTTCAATATTTAATCAATTCAGTGACCATATGTCACACTTATACAGTCTTCCCGTGGGATACACTCCCACGACCTTCTGCACCAGGTAATAAGTCTGCATCTCCATACCACGGCCATACTAATGTTGTAAGGCAAATCAAGAAGCCCCAATCAGAACAAAAAGCCCTTTACACAGGACACCGATCTCAGGTGACGCTAAAGACAACACTAGCTTACTCTAAAATATGAATCCTTTCCTACTCATCTGAGCTCGTGACATTCTTGTTAACACCAAACAGCAACCTTGATCCTCAACTTTCAAATTTCATGTCGCTCACTGCACCTATCCTACCAATGCGCGAGAGCACAAGAATTCCATCATAACTCCTGAACCAATAATAGGATACACATTTCATCATATAGAAACCTTTCACTTAGCTCATTTCAGGAGAACCATTGCAACACGCGATTGAATTCCCATAACCACAGAAAATACAAACCTCAAGTTGAGGTCTAAACCACCATAACTCTTTCGGGATACATCTACCCATAACATGCCATAAAAATCAAATGCCTCCAAACAAATCAAATTACGGAGGTCGTTAAGTCTCGCACTTACTGCCACAAATCACCTGTATAAATTAACACGCTGAAGGAACTGATCATTGCCACCATCCTTCCAATTCAACCACTGCTACCCAAGCCATTTCTTCTAATTTACTTAGGACTTGCCTCAGAAATAATAATAGATCCATTCAAAATATAACGAACTCATTCCATACTCATCCTGAGCGACCCAATTGACGAGACCACGTTGTCTTAAAACCCACGAACCATCTCATACCCTCCTTGTGTGCATATTCCCATCCTCAACTGGTACGCCTATCCTGATCATTCCTATACGAATCCGAAGTCATTTCTTTCATTCCCCTAAATCCTGCACTACAAGCCAAAGATATCATAGAACACTCCAAGCCCCTTTCCACAAACCGCTGCAAAAGCTCGATTCATAACCATACTGCGAGCTTGAAATCCTTAGGCACCGCATTTTTAACTTTTGAATTCACTAGGACCGTTGTTGAGAGTCACCCACTCTGACTTGGTCCCAGATATAACCAAACTCCCTGGATCCGCTAGCACATGAACACCCTATCAAAGAAGTACCCCGATGAATCACTTTCCCTATAAATCATCTCTACGCGAAGCATAAATATTGAATCTTCCCAAAGCCTGAGCATGGGTCAATAAGGCCAATTATAGCACACATCCCTCAAATCCTTGATCAAATTACCACTGATGTTCTCTTTTCTTAGTCGCAATAACCCACTAATATGCCGATAACCAAAAGCCTCACAAGTAGATAACCATGAAATCCAATCGTAGGCAGTGGGGCTCTCCCATTTGCTTGAAGCTACCATTGCAAAATTCTAGAATCCACCAAGACTCCTTATCCGTCATTGACATGATCTTGCAATATAAACCCGGCAATTTCCTCGAAACCTTTATGTTTAAACACTTAATGAACACTCTTAATTACTAGCCATATACACACATTCGACCTCTTACCAGATAGCCAATATAATCCTTCGTAGAAGCTCCGTCAACACCACGCAACCGTTAACCTCCTCACATGAGATAACCCACCTGTGGAAACTCCATGCCGACATCATTCAACGACGTTGTAATGGTTACAATTGATACGAAATCAGTAACCCATCTTGAGCCCGCGCTCATGCGTCAGCTATACAAGTCCGTTCACTCCTCATGGACATCAACTAAAGGTACGACAATATTTTTAGAAATTTCATTTTTCCTTTAATTAAATAGTAAAAGATTTGAATTTACTGAATAAATAATAACATTTTTTTACAATAATTTCAATACAGTGCAACCCATAGTCGCCCCAAAACCTGGTGTCACAAGTACATGAGCATTTACTAGGAATTAAAGAAATACAATAATTGCCCGAAGTGCAAAATTTGAGCAGAAAAGAAAATAAGAGAACTCTGAAGGAGTCTGCTAGCTGCAGATCGTCTCAGAAGATGCATCTCACCTAAGTCTCTGCGTGCGTACACGCCTCAGATATTACAAAGCCGCTAATCATAAATGCACGTGCACAAAATATGCAGCAAGTGTAGTATGAGTACGTAAATCAATGTGCACCCAGTAAATATCCCACCGAACCTCGAAGAGGTAGTGACGAGGGGTCGACTTCGACACTTACTAAGGTCCAACAATATGATAATATGAAATTCTATTTAAGCATGATATACAACAATAAGACTCAAACAAGTAATATCTGAACAAGTCTTCACCATATTTAGGAGCCTAAATTACTTCCTTCTTCTAAAACATATAATCACACAAACAATGAATTTTTACCAATTATAAAAGGGACTTCCAGTTCTGTTATCACACAAAAATACTTCCGAGGACATTCGGCCAAATCCAACATAAATGTAAATTGTGCACTGCCGAGGGTCAAACAGCGCGAACCATAGAGGCATCTATTACCCCGCTCGCGAATTATACATGCGACGTTGTCAAATATAACTTTAAGGGCGAATCATACTTGCGACGCGGTTACACATAGGTTTCTTAAGTTATTATAGTATTCTCCCATTCTTTTCAAACTATGAAATTCAAATGGAAACTCTTAAGATCCCAATTTTTCTTCAATTTTAACTTCTTTCAAAACATTTATTAAGAAAACTCAATCCTGCTACTTCTCAGGGAAAACAATAAACATAAATCAATAACAATATCAATAAGGCATGATGTAAGCCTAAAACTACCTGGACATAGGAATAGTTAGTAGCTACGCACGCACTCTCGTCACCTCGTGCGTATGTAGTCCCCAAAATTAGAAGCACAAAACAATTTAGTTCACCTATGTGGTTAATTCCCTCTTACAAGGTTAGAAAGGAGACTTACCTCGCTCAAGTTTCCCATAACCGGATCCCAAGCCCTTCAAACAACTCAAATCAATGCCCAATGCTCCAAAACTAGTCAAGTATTGGGAAATTCCATAAATATATACTCTAATACGCATTATAATCCTATTTAAAACAATTTCCAACTTCGTTCGAAAAGTCGATAAAATCACCCTCAGGCCCACATGCCCGGATTCTTAAAATTTTCCAAGATAAACTTTACCCAAAACCCCACGAACTCAAATATATAATTTATTTCCAATTCCATGCCCAAATTCGTGGTCAAAATTCAAAAATACCAATTTTCTAGGTTTTTCTACGAAATCCCAATTTTCTACAAATTGTTGTGCTTAAATCCGTATATAATCCTTGTATTTAACTGATATTTAGAAGAAATCACTTACCTCTTCATGATGATGGAACTCCTTCTCAAAATGATCTAAGAACTCGCCTAAGACCAAGTGGGAAATGGGCTAAGTCTCGGAATAAAAATCCCTTGGCTCAGATGCAGATGCCGCATTTGCGACATCTGGCTCGTATCGCATTTACGACAAAAGCATCGCAAATGCGAAGACAAGTTGTAACTACTCAGGTCGCATTTGCGAGCAAGTTCTTCGTAATTGTGAAGGGGGCAGCATTGCAAAAGCGATCGTTTTCCTCGCAAATGCGATATTTCCCCTCAGATCCCACGTTCGTAAATGCGAACTTTCCTCGCAAATGTGATGGTCGCATTTGCGACCAATACCTCACAAATGCGATCAAACTAGAACCAGAAATTCACACTTCTTCAGAAACTACTCCGAAGCTACTTCGAACTCACCTGAGCCCCCGAGGCTCCAAACCAAACACCCACACAAGACTAAAAATATAACACGAACTTGCTCGAGGCCTCAAATCACATAAAACAACGTCGAATTCATGAATCGCACCCCAATTCAAGCTTAATGAACATAGAACTTCAAACTTCCACATTCGATGCCGAAACATATCAAATCACATCCGATTGACCTCAAATTTTGCACACAAGTCATATTTGACATTACGGATCCACTCTCGCTTCCGAAATCAGAATCGGACCCCGATATTAAAAGTCCACTCCCAGTCAAACTTCTCAAAAGCCTTCAAATTTCTTTCGCCAAATGACTCCATAATGATCTACAGACCTTCAAACTCACTTCCGGATGCGCTCCTAATACCAGAATTACCATGCGGAGCTATTCTCAGACTCGGAATCCTAAATGGACATCGATAACATTGAAATGCACTTCAACCCAAATTTATAAAATTCTTCCAAAATGCTAACTTCTAGAATAGGCACCGAAATGCTTCCGGATCATCAAAAACCTGATCCGAACATACGTCCAAGTCCGAAATCATCATTAGAACCTTCTGGAACCTTCAAATCGCAATTCCGAGGTCGTTTACTCAAAAATCCAACCCTAGTCAATCCTTCCAACTTACAGCTTCTGAAATGAGAATTCTCTTTCCAAATCCACTCCGAACTTCCCGAATTTATCTTCCGACCATGCTTACAAGTCATAATACTTGAAGTGAGGCTGCTCATGGCCTCAAACCAACTCAAAAGAGCGCCTTTCACGCCTAAACTCTCACATTAGTGATGGTACCAAATCTCTATACTTGGTTTCAATCTTTAATCAATTCAGTGACCATTTGTCACACTTATACAGTCTTCCTCTGGGATACACTCCCACGACCTTCTGCACCAGGTAATAAGTCTGCATCTCCATACCACCGGCCATACTAATGTTGTAAGGCAAATCAAGAAGCCCCATTCATAACAAAAAGCCCCTTACACAGGACACCGATCTCAGGTGATGCTAAAGACAACACAAGCTTAGTCAAAAATATGAAACTTTCCTACTCATCTGAGCTCGTGACATTCTTGTTAACGCAAAACTGCAACCTTGATCCTCAACTTTCAAATTTCATGTCGCTCACTGCACCTATCCTACCAATGCACGAGAGCACAATAATTCCATCATAAATCCTGAACCAACAATAGGATAAACACTTCATCATATAGAAACCTTTAACTTAGCTCATTTCAGGAGAACCATTGCAACACGCGACTGAATTCCCATAACCGCAGAAAATACAAACCTCAAATTGTGGTCTAAACCACCATAACTCTTCCGGGATACATCTACCCATAACATGCCATACAAATCAAATGCCTCCAAACAAATCAAATTACAGAGGCCGTTAAGTCTCGCACGTACCGCCACAAATCACCTGTATAAATTAACACGCTGAAGGAACTAATCATTTCCACCATGATGCCAATTCAACCACTGCTACCCGAGCCAATTTCTTCTAATTTACTCAGGACTTGCCTCAGAAATAATAATAGATCCATTCAAAATATAACGAACTCCTTCCGCACTCATCCTGAGCGACCAATTGACGAGACCACGTTGTCTCAAAACCCAGGAACCATCTCATACCCTCCTTGTGCGTATATTCCCATCCTCAACTGGTACGCCTATCCTGATAATTCCTATACAAATCCGAAGTCATTTCTTTCATTCCCCTAAATGCTGCACTACAAGCCAAAGATATCATAGAACACTCCAAGCCCATTTCCACAAACCGCTGCAAAAGCTCGATTCTTAACCATACTGCGAGCTTGAAATCCTTAGGCACCGCATTTTTAACTTTTGAATTCACTAGGACCTTTGTTGAGAGTCACCCACTCTGAATTGGTCCCAGATATAACTAAACTCCCTGGATCCGCTAGCACATGAACACCCTATCAAAGAAGCACCCCGATGAATCACTTTCCCTATAAATCACCTTTACACGAAGCATAAATATTGAATATTTCCAAAGCCTGAACATGGGTCAATAAGGCCAATTATAGCACACATCCCTCAAATCCTTGCTCAAATTACCACTGATGTTCTCTTTCCTTAGTCGTAATAACCCACCAATATGCTGATAACCAGAAGCCTCACAAGTAGATAACTATGAAATCCAATCGTAGGCGGTGGGGCTCTCACATTTGCTTGAAGCTACCATTTTCTGGAATCCACCAAGACTCCTTATCCGTCATTGACATGATCTTGCAATATAAACCCTCCAATTTCCTCGAAACCTTTATGTTAAACACTTCATGAACACTCTCAATTACTAGACATATACACACATTTGACCTCTCCGGATAGCCAATAGAATCCTTCGTAACTGTTAACCTCCTCACATGAGATAACCCACCTGTGGAAACTCCATGCCGACATCATTCAACGACGTTGTACTAGTTACAATTGCTACGAAATCAATAACCCATCCTGAGCTCGCTCTCATGCGTCAGTTGTACAAGTCCGTTCAGTCCTCATGGACATCAACTAAAGGTACGACAATTTTTTAGAAATTTCATTTTTCCTTTAATTAAATAGTAAAAGATTTGAATTTACTGAGTAAATAATAAAAAATTTTACAACAATTTCATTACAGTGCAACCCATAGTCGCCCCAAAACCTGGTGTCATAAGTACATGAGCATTTACTAGGTATTAAAAAAAATACAATAATTGCCCGGAATGCAAAATTTGAGCAGAAAAGAAAATATAAGATCTCTGAAGGAGACTCTGCTAGCTGCGGATCGTCTCAGAAGATGCAGCTCACCTAAGTCTCTGTGTGCGTACACGCCTCTGATATTACAAAGACGCTAATAATAAATGCACGTGGACAAAATGTGCAGCAAGTGTAGTGATGCGAGACTAAATTGCATAGTTTAACATGTGATATACCTCACATTTTATGCGCATTAATGATAAAAATACACTTGTTATGTGATTAATGGAGTTTATTTCATGTGTAGGTGAAGTGGAGATGAAAACGGAGCTAAAGGGATGTAAATACGTCGAAAATACGCAAAAGGAGA
>MDKI01248044.1:0-23033 GCA_005239505.1 Nicotiana paniculata | reverse complement strand
GAACAACACATGGTTGTTCAGGAGGTGGAAATGCCCAGTATTGCTAATGTTACCTCCAGCATCTTGAAGCCCAGAATCACTGGGCACTTTTAGCTGAAATGGAGCATGATCCAACTACTTCATGCAAACGGGCAGTTTTTGGGTCTTCCACACGAGGATCCACAGCAGCACATTCTGAAATTCTTGGAGATTAGTGATACTTATATCACTAACGGGGTCACGCCAGATTATGTGAGGCTCACGCTTTTCCCATTCTCTCTATTGGGTGAAGCAAAGTGATGGCTGAAGGCACAACCAGCTAATTCCATTACAACATGGAACGATTTGGCGAGAAACTTTCTGGCAAGGTTCTTCCCTTCAGGAAAGACTGCAAAGATCAGGAGTGAGATAGTCTCTTTTAGACAGAAAATGGGTGAATCTTTATATTCAGCATGGGAAAGGTTTAAAGGGCTACTCAGAGACTACCCTCACCACAATCAGACAAACGAGGTGTTAGTTCACACTTTCATTGAGGGGCTCCATCCGCAAACAAAAATTGTGGTAGATGCAGCAGCCAGAGTTCAAGTGTTGGAGAAGAATTATGATTAAATATTCGCATTACTGAATAAATTCTCCAAAAGCAATCTAGACTGGCAAGGTGAGATGGGGAGAAATGTGGTTCAAAAGTCACAAGGGGTTTTTGAACTAGATGTGGTTTCAGCATTGTCAGCTCAGATTTCCACATTGACTAACCAAGTCAATCAGATGAACCTGATCATTAACAAGCAATAATCTCAACCAGTGCAACAGATTCAGGTATTTTGTGAATTCTGTGGAGAGGGTCATTCGAGTAATTTATGCCCAGTTAATCCAGAGTATGTCTGCTTTGTGGGTAACACGAATAGGGGACAAGCAAATCAATATGGAAACACTTATAACCCTAACTGGAGACACCACCCAAACTTCTCATGGGGTGGAAATCAAAGCACTCAGAATAACTATAGGCATCCAGCACCTCAACAGTAGTACAAACTACCTCAGGCTGAACCATCACTAAGCCTTGAGGAGATTATGAAGAAAATGATGAACGACCAACTTGCTTTCAATCGGAAAATAATGGCTGATCACCAAGCCCAGTCTGTAGCGATGAGAAATTTAGAACGTCAAGTGGGGCAACTCGCCAGTTCTCAAAATACCCGACCAACGGGGGCTATGCCAAGTGACACTGAAGCTAATCCTAAAGGATATGTTAATGCTATATCATTGAGGAATGGGAAGCAATTGGAAGAAGTCCAGTCTAAAAAGAGAAAGCAGATAACTTTTAATGAGAAACCAACCACTATTGAATCAACATCAGACAACCTGAAAGAATCAGATAAGCCAGCAAAGGAGGCAGTGGCTGAGCAACCCCCACTATTTGTTGCGAGGCCACCCCCTCCATTCCCTCAAAGGTTGCAAAAGGTGAAAGATAATGCAGCATACAAAAAGTTTCTTGACCTCTTGAACCAGGTACAAATCAATATTCCACTGGTAGACACTCTCTAGGAGGTGCCCAAATATGCTAAATACATCAAGGACATTGTGGACAATAAATGAAGGTTGACTGAGTTCGAAACCGTGGCACTCACTGAGGAAGTTAGCTCAAGAATTCAAAGCAAGCTACCTCAGAAATTAAAAGATACGGGTAGTTTTACTATCCAAATCTCAATTGGTAAGCATGCAGTCGGGCGAGCTCTGTGCAATCTTGGGGAAAGTGTTAATTTGATGCCACTATCTATGTTCAAGCAGTTGGGATTGGGTGAACCACGCCCAACAACAGTGATTTTACAATTGACTGATCGCTCCCTTGCTCATCATGAGGAAGTAATTGAAGATGTGCTGGTTCAGGTGGGCTCTTTCATATTCCCAGCTGATTTCATTATCTTGGACTATGATCCTGATCAGGAAGTCCCATTTATTTTGGGGCATCCCTTTCTAGCTACGGGCCGAGCTATCATTGATGTGTGTGAAGGGAAAATTACAATGCAAGTTGGTGATTGAGTAGAGGTGTTTAATGTTTATAAGGCACTCAAGTTACCTGTCCACTATGAAGAGCTATCCATAATTACTGTAGTGGAAAGCAAATCGGAGTCAATGGTTCCCTACATGAGTCATGTTGACCCTCTTGAGCGAGTGTTGGTTGGGGATGAAGAAGACTGTGGGGATGAAACAAGGGGAGACATTGAGAAAGTTCTTGAAGTATCCTGCAGTTACCTCCACGGGCTAGGAAAATTTGAAGAGTTGAACAAGCCTGTTACTCTAACCCCTCCTAAGCCATCTATTGAGGAGGTTCCAAAGCTGGAACTCAAACCTCTTCCAGCACATTTACGCTATGCCTATTTGGGGAAATCTGAGACATTTCCCATGATCATCTCATCCAGCCTGACCAATACACAAGAACAGAAATTGCTTAGGGTACTTCGTGAGTACAAAAAGGCTATTAGGTGGACCATTGTAGATATTAAAGGAATCAGCCCATCGTTTTGCATGCATTAAATATTTTTAGAAGACGGACATCGCCCGAGTGAGCAGCAAAGGAGGCTGAATCCCATCATGAAAGAAGTGGTGACGAAAGAAGTCATAAAATTGTTGGATGCGGGTATCATTTTTCCTATTTCTGACAGCAACTGGGTGAGCCCGGTTCAATGTGTTCCCAAAAAGGGAAGGATGACCTTTATTGAGAATGAAAAGAATGAGCTAATTCCTACCCGCATTGTTACGGGTTGGAGAGTTTGCATTGATTATCGAAGGCTTAACAAAGCAACCCGCAAGGATCACTTTCCACTCACATTCATTGATCAAATGCTGGACATATTAGCAGGGCATGAATATTATTGCTTTCTAGATGGGTACTCAGGTTACAATAAAATTATCATATGCCCAGAGTATCAGGAGAAGACCACGTTTACTTGCCCTTATGGCACCTTCGCCTTCAAGCAAATGCCATTTGGTCTAATGCACCAGCCACCTTCCAAAGATGCATGATGGTTATTTTCACTGACATGGTGGAAAAATTCGTAGAGGTGTTCATGGATGACTTCTCAGTCTTTGGGTCATCTTATGATGATTGCTTGAAAAATCTGAGCATGGTGTTGGCCCGTTGTGAAGAAACGAATCTGGTGTTAAATTGGGAGAAGTGTAACTTTATGGTGCAGGAAGGCATTGTTTTGGGAGAAGTGTACCTCCACCAATATCAGTGAAGGGCGTCCGGAGTTTCTTGGGACATGCAGGATTTTATAGGCAATTTATTAAAGATTTTTCTAAAATTACTACTCCTTTGTGCAAGTTGCTGGAAAAAGATGTCAAGTTCAATTTTGATGCACCCTGCCTGAAGGCATTTGAGGAGCTCAAAAAGAAATTGGTAGCTGCCCCCATAATTGTTGCACCTGATTGGTCAGTACCATTTGAACTTATGTGTGATGCAAGTGACCATGCAATTGGGGCAGTGCTAGGCCAAAAGAAAGACAAGGTGTTTTATTCCATCTACTATGCGAGTAAGACCCTTGATGATGCACAACAGAATTACACCACCACTGAGAAGGAGCTGTTAGCTGTGGTGTGGGACTTTGAAAAATTTCGGGACTATTTGGTGGGAACAAAAGTTATAGTCCACACAGATCACGCAGCAATCAAGTATTTATTTACAAAGAAAGAATCTATAGCTAGATCGATGCGCTGGGTTTTATTGTTGCAAGAATTTGATGTGGAGATAAGAGACCAAAAGGGCACTGATAACCAAGTAGTTGACCATCTTTCAAGGCTGGAACATCATGATCATGTTGAGGAGGGTGGAGATATTAATGAAGTTTTTCCTGATGAGCAACTTTTTGCTATAACCCAAGACCCTCCTCCTTGGTATGCCGATTATGTGAATTATCTGGTGAGTGGGTTACTTCCTCCGAGAATAGAATCTGAAGCAAGAAAGAGGTTCTTATGCGATGTGAAGTTTTACTACTGGGATGATCCCTACCTATACAAAGAATGTGGTGATCAGTTAATGAGGAAATGTATTCCTGATATAGAAGTGGAACTTATGTTGTATGATTGTCATGCATCACCTATGGGATCCATCATAGTGGCGATCGAACAGCGGCGAAAGTGCTACAATCTGGGTTTTTTTGGCCAACGCTATTCAAAGATGCCCACGCATTTGTTAAAAAGTGTGACCAGTGCCAGAGAACAGGAACGATAACAAGGAAGCACGAGATGCCTTTAAATAATATCTTGGAGGTAGATATTTTTTATGTATGGGGGATAGACTTTATGGGTCCATTCCCATCATCCAGGGGAAATAAATACATTTTGCTGGCAGTTGACTACGTGTCGAAATGGGTGGAGGCAATTGCATTGCCGACGAATGATGCCATGGTTGTCGCTGCGTTTGTGAAGATGAATATATTCTCCAGATTTGGTACTCCACGTGCCTTGATTAGTGATGAAGGAACCCATTTTCGCAATTGGTTATTGAATAACCTTTTAGCTAAATATGGGGTCCGTCATCGAGTTGCAACAACATATCACCCTCAAACAAGTGGACAAGCAGAGGTATCCAATAGAGAAATCAAGCAAATACTAGAGAAAATGGTGAGTGTGAACAGGAAAGATTGGGCAGCTAAGTTAGATGATGTCTAATGGTCATACAGAACAGCGTACAAAACACCAATTGGGGCATAATCGTACAAGCTGGTCTATGGGAAGGTATGTCACTTGCCCGCAGAGCTTGAACACAAGGTGTATTGGGCCATCAAGAAGCTAAACATGAACCTTGAAGCCGCGGGTGAGAAAAGATTGCTGCAGTTGGATGAGTTCAGGTTGCACTCATACGAAAATGCCAAACTTTACAAAGAAAAGACCAAGAGATGGCATGACAAACATATAAATTCGCGTCATTTTGAGCCAGGCCAACAGGTATTATTATTCAATTCTAGGCTTAGATTGTTTCCTGGAAAGCTGAAATCGAGATGGTCAGGCCCGTTTGTGATAGTGAGAGTCACCCCATATGGTGCACTTGAGTTGCGATCTATAAATGGTGAAAGAAAATATTTAGTGAATGGGCATAGAGTCAAACACTATTGGGGTGGTACCATAAATCGTGAGAAGACCAAGGTCGTGCTCGCTGATGAGTGAGGCGAGATTCTGCGTCGTGCCGTGACGTTAAATCAGGCGCTTCATAGGAGGCAACCTATTGACTTGTTGTAATCGTCGTGCCACGACATTAACTAAGGTGCTTATTAGGAGGCAACCCAATGCTTAGTTAAATCTTAGCATAGCTAGAAGTATTTTGTGTAATTATAGGTACTAACGAGCTTGCAAGTGCATTCGGGTGAAAGAAGCAGTGTTTTAGCATGACGGAAAGAGGGGATAACGCCGGGGGGCATCAGGCGATAAGCCCCAAATTCCTGGCTAATGCCAGGGGGCATCAGAAGATAAGCCCCAAACGTCTGGCTAACGCCAGGGGGATCTGGGCGTTCCAACTCTAACGCCAGGGTGCCTAGGACGAATTGACTAAAACGCACACCAAACGCCAGGTAAGTTCCCTCTTCTTATTTTTACATCTCCCAACTCCCTCTCAAGCAATTTTCTACTCCCAAGAAAACAACCAACACAGATTTCCTCGCATACTCACACCAAAACACATAGATTAACACACACATCTTCACTACAACAACACCATCAGCACACACAGATCTGCACAGGTTTGATTTTCGTGGTGCACTTCATCCAACAAAAACACATCAATCTTTGAGGGAAAATGATGCTACCCAGAAGATCCACCGACTAAGTAAATTCCATGTCTTCGACCCCAGCGAAAACCAAAGCAAAACCCCCACCACCTCAGAAGAAAAGAAAAGGGGTAGATGCTACTTCCAGTATGACTAGTGAGGAAGCAGTAGTTGTTGTCGCTGCTATGAGACAGCAACCCGTTGGCCAACGGTAATATGGTATCAACAGCATACCAGTACAATCCAAGAAATGGTATGCACGTTGCAAGCCCAAGCATGTTCACCCTGATGGGGTCATTAAGGAAGGGAGTCTGAGAACAAAATTCCCGGCGATTTGGAGGAGCATCCATGAGTTGGGTTTAGGATATGTGTTCAGGCACAATGGTAACATCAAACTTAAATTAGTCCGGGAATTCTATGCAGGGTTTGACCCTAAGGACAAGGATGAATTGGTGCCAATCGTGGGCACTTGGTGGATTTTTCAGCCAAGGCCATATGCGATTTTCTAGGTGCACCAAATGTTCCGGTGGAGCCTCTAGAGCAATTCATCCGCCATCCTAACTAAAGGGAGGTGAGGCACACACTTTGTGGGGTTGAGTCCAGGGCTGCTTGGATTCGGGATAGAGCCACAAATCGCCATAAAAGGTTTCCCAAGAAGAAAATAAAGGTTGAAACCCAAGTGTGGCTTAAAGTGATTAATGCACGGATACTACCATGCACCCATGACACCTTAATCATCCGAGAGAGGATTTGTGTGCTCTACTTCCTCATGACGGGGCAGAGAGTGAATGTCGGACATCTGATGCGCTATCAAATGGGGTTGGTGCATTCCAGCAATAGAATTGATCGAATACCATTCCTAAATTTCCTGACTCAGTTCCTGCTAAAAGAAAATGTAGCGGTTGATCCCAACTTTGACCATACCATTGATCAACTCGCACGAGAGACCGATATCACTGGCTTAAGATTGAAAGAAGAGTCTTCACTGACCAATGTCGAGCGCAATACGCGGGATGATAGCTTCATGGCTCATCTTTATGGGATGATGGATTTGCAGTTGTGAATAGGAGGTCGCCCAGCATCAGTTGAAGAGAGAGATGAGTTGGATCAGAGATACCCGCTCCATGCTCATGCTCAGCAGATGATTGGAGCAGGTGAGGGATACAGGCTCCCAGATGATGAGGATATCAACACACCTGACGACTTTGATGCAGAGCCGATGCGCTCAGATGAGGAAGATGATGGAGAAGATGAGAATGAGGAGGAATGGAGAGCGTCAGATGATGAAGACGGTGAATGATCATGGAGTTTCTTGCACCTTGCTTCCATTGCTTGTTTTGTCTATATATGATGCACTGAGGACAGTGCATGAATTAAGTGTGGGGTGTTGTACATACGTATTGTGGAATTGTTGTACCGTGTGTGGTTTCTTGTTGTAGTTTTGTATTCATGGTAGTAAATGATTTTTCTTTTAAGTTTTTGTAGTTTTTTTTTATATATATAAATATGTGGACTCTTCCCGACGATGGATCTCCTAGACAGCTCTCTTGAGGGAAGTAAGTCCAAAGAAAATACCAAAAAGATTTTTTTGTTTTAGATAGTGTAGTAATTCCCCCTTGGTTTTTCTTTGGACCATGATTCTTTTCCAAGGGTGTAACTTGAACCGGGTACTTTAAAAAAATTATTTATTTTTTTTAGTATTTAGGAAGAAACTGAGTAACTTAGAAATACCCTATGACATGTTTGATGTCGGCATATTAGGTTATGACATACATTCTGCTTTCCCTTATATTTGGTTTGACATGTGATGCCTGAGTAAAAATAAATAGCCTATCTTGTGACGCCTTAGCTCAGTTGTTTGACTTGTATGCTACATAGTGTAATATTGCTTAATTCTCTCAGTTTTGTGTGCTTGCTTGACTCGAGAGTTGAATAAAACCATTGTGATTGAGTCATGTTCAATGTGTGAGTGAGGTTTAGTGATTTTCTATGATATCATGTGTAGTCTAGAACTTGCCCTGTGTGTTAATCGAAGCGAAATTGTAGGTTATGCTAGTCTAGGAGATGAAGTAGGCATTTTCTTGCTTGATCATGGATGTGCTTGTCACATAAGAATTAAAAATTACCATTGCTATCCCCTTTGAGCCGTTTGACCTTTTCTTTGGTACCCACATTACAAGTCGTACCCCTATTTTGTTCTTAATTTGAGATTTTTGCACCTTTCCCTCCTAAGGCACTTAGTCGTTAAAAAAAAGTAAGGTGAGATATTGGGGATTAACTTTTGAGTGGAGCCATGGGAAGACTTGTTAGTGCACTAAAAATTGTATTCAGGAGTCACTAGCCATTGAATCTTCATGTATGGAGTGTGTATAGGAAAGAGGAAAAAAAAGTGATAGTAAAAGTATGTACAAAAAGATACAACACCTCCAATTTCTATTTAATTTGTACTAGTGAAAATATAGAAGTGCTTAATTGAAAAAAGGCTATGTTGAATATGAATTGTGACAAGGGAATTGGTTGAGAAGAATATGTGTTGATTTGTGAAGGTAGTGTATTAAAGTGATAAGGAGGGTTAGTCACTATTCCTAAATATATCCTACCCGTCCCGTAGCTTAAGTTACAACCTTAAAAGTCCTAATTGATCCTAGATTTGACTAACTGGAATTAGTAGAGATCTACACTACGGGAATGCTTATGGTACGACCACGAGATGCATATGAATTCTTTGTGAGAGTGAGTGAATTTGTTCAATTGTGTGATGTCCTTAATTAATGTTCAAAGGCATATTTGAATGTGTGGACTAGTTATATTCACTCTTTTGTTGTTGGTGAGGGCACATGATCTTATGAACGATTGGTAATGTTGTAAACTGTCTTGTTGGGTAAGTGCATGAAGTGAGAGGGCTTAGTAGTTGCAAGTTGACTAGTGAGGTTGGGTGTGCAATTAGGTTGTTAGTATGATTGATTAAATTGTTATACTTGGGCATGTTTAAAGAAGGGAAAGAATGTGAAATTTTGTATGTTCATACTTGATTGCCGGTATGGATCATAGTTAAGGGGTAATGTGTGTGATTGAAAAGTAAAATACTCCTTGATAATGAAATGTGTACATGTTGAAGGGTAGTAGATTGTCCCATTGCTCGAGGACTAGCAAGATTCTAAGTGTGGGGTGTTGATGCGTGGCTAGAATTCATGGTTTAAAGCATTATGTACCTTACATTTTATGTGCGTTAATGATAAAATTACATGTCATATGTGCATAATGGAGTCTATTTCATGTGCAGGTGAATTGGAGATGGAAGCCGAGCTAAATGGATGCATAAACATCAAAAATATGCTCAAGAGTCGAAAAGGAGTGACCCGGGCTATAGCCGGGCGTTTGATCCATAAAGCCTGGTCATACCAGGCTATAGCTGGGCGTTAGAGCCCTAACGCCAGGCCTGCCCAGTCTATAACTGGGCGTTTGGGGCTTAACGCCTGGGGTCTTTGGTCCGGTCCAATCCGAGTTTTGAAGGTTTTAAGTGTTTCCCAGTGAGAATAGAAGTCTCCTACATGTTTAGGGTTTGTCCCAAACATATATATAGACCCAAAAACACAACTTTGAGGGGGTGCCATTTTTGGAGAGAAGATATACACATGATCAATAGGAAGCGAAGGATTTCTCAGTTTTCTTCATCTTATTCTAGTATTTTCAATTTATGCAAAACTTATGCAATTGTTTGATTTTAGCATGAGTGGCTAAACACCCATTGTTCTGAGGTTGTGGTTTAGCCATGAATATTGTTATTCGACATTAATTTAACCTTGAATATAGTTCACTCAATATATGGTTGTTTCTTCAATTCTGTGTTTAATTGCTTAATTGTTTGGCCAGCAGTTAGGTTCTATATACTATCTATGTTATGCTTGGGAAAGCCGTATATAGATTAGAGAAGAATTGAAGAGAGCGCGATCTTAACCCTTCAGGGGAGCGGATTTGTGGTTAGGATAGGAATATACCTAGTCACCGTGCTTAATTAAATATCGTAATCTTAGTGCGTTCTAATAGATTAATTTCATAGGAATATAGGCGTTAATCTATTAAGAATAGGTGAGTAGTGCTTCGGGAGAAGTTTATAAAAGCGTTTATCGATTAATTAGCAACCATGAGTGAATTATATGAACGGGAGAGTTAATTAGAATTCAATACGAGTGGTGAATTGATCACAACCCTGGAATATTTGTCTCTACTGAATACACACAACTATACTCTTGTTACTTAAGAATTAGTTAGTTCATAGAATCGCAGTATAATTCAGTTATATTCCTAGATTTTATTTTGGCTCGATTAAATAACAATTAGAGTGATTTAGCAAGTAGTTTAAGCAAGTCCTTGTGGGTTCGACATTCTATTTAACATTATATTACTTGCTACGACCACGTATACTTGCGTGTGCGTTTGGGACCAACAGACACTTAGTTTCAAGGTTCGATGCTTAAGTTGTAAGAGTTAACCGAACTTTGACTTTGGTGTAGATGACCCCAAAATAGTGTTTTTATGGTTCTGTTTGATCTTATATGTCTAAATTTGGATTCAGAGGTTCGTAGGTTGATTTAGTGCTTTTTGGCGAAAGTTGAAAAGTTGAAAGTATGGAAGGTTCATAGACTCGATTAGGAGTTGACTTTGATGATATCAGGTTTAGATTATGGTTCTGGGAGTTGGAATATGTCTGTTGTGTCATATGGGACTTGTGTGAAAAATTTGAGGTCAATCCGAGTTGATTTAATGGGGTTCGGCATGAGTTTTGGAATTTGGAAGTTCATTAGTTTTCTTAGGCTTGAATTGAGGCGTGTTTCGTACTTTTGATGTTGTTATGTATTATTTGAGGCCTCAAGTAGGTCTGTGTTATGTTTTGAGAGTGGTTGGTGTGATTGGATGGGGTCACGGGGGCCTCGGGTAGGTTTCGGATTAGTTTCAGATTATTTTAGATTAAGTTGGCATGGCTGAAGGTTTTTGAGTTATGGTGCTTTTGCACCTGCAAAGAATGGGCCGCATGTGCAACTTACGAGGCTGCAGAAATAGCTAGGTAGCTGCAGATGCAGTGTGTGGCTGGGGAAGGTTGAGTCCGCAGGTGCAGACTGTGGAGCGCAGAAGCACAAATTTCTCTTCAAAAGCGGATGTGGGCTGGAAGAGCGGGGACTACAGATGTGGCAATTTGTTCCCAAAAGCGGAAGTGCAGATGCGCTTGGAGGTCCGCAAATGTGGGTGGTTGGGAAATTAGTGTACCTCATAAATGCAAGGAAGGGCCCGCAGAAGCGGCGTCATAGGTGCGACATTTTCGCCCACATATGCGGATTAGCTGGACAAATTTATAATTAGAAGGGTTTTGGTTATTCTCATCACTTGGGGTTGTGGAGCTCGGGGCTAGAGGCGATTTTTAGAGAGAATTTCACTATAATTTATGGGGTAAGTAATCTTTACTTGATTTTGGTGTTAGATATTAATTATCTGTGGATAATTACACCTAGTCTAGGTGACGAGCGTGTGTGTGCGCACTGGGGTATTCATGATTCGTGTAGACTTTAAGCTACTGCAAGACTTTTTTGCTTTCATGCCTCGTTATATCCGTATTTTCTCTACTTTTAGAATTATTTGAGTTATGATTTATGTTAGAAATCATGTCTAGGCTATGTGCTTATTTGTTTGAGATATGATATGCCTATTCTTGGTGTTTGAGTTATTTGCCTTAATTTTAATCATATTCTCAGTCATAATTCTTCATCTGCATATTATATCTTAGTCTCTGTATATTACATATATGTCATATCAATTGTTGTTGTTGACTTCTATATGTGATACTGTTTGAGATGAATTCTATGAGATATGAGCTATTGGGAATTGAGCGGTTGATGACTGGTGTGGGTTATAGAGCCGTGTTATAATCGGGTTGCACGCTGAAACAGATTGATATTTGGATCAGATTGCATGCCGCATAAATTATATTAATTGTTGATTAGTGCTTGGGCAAAGATCCGCCCCTCTGGAGTATGATATTACAGTAAGCGCATGCATAGTGTTATATATATGCTTTGGTGAAACGCATTTATGAGAGGAACTCGTCCTGTTTTATATGTGGTTGTGTGTGAAATAGTGAGGGCCATTTGTACCAGGCACCGTGAGTGTGCTGAGGGTGAGTATACTTGATGACTTTGTTGTGATGTTATTGACTTTACATATATATTTGACATGTAGGCATAGAGATTTATTTTTCCTCATGCTATATGGTAAATGGAACGTCTTATCTATTGTTGAAAATTTGGAAAATCGCAGTCTTCTTGAAAAACTCATGTTTTAGCAATTTCGGTGAAATATTGGACTTTGATTGTGTCACAACCCAAATTTTCCTCCGTTGGGTATCGTGATGGCACCTAGTCTTAAGGACTAGGTAAGCCTAATATTCATGGAATAACAACAATAATAAATAAAATCTAATATTTTTTTGAAATAAGTAATTCTTTACACATTGTATATTCCCAAAACCCGGAAGTACAAGTCATAAGATTTAAAGAAATTACACTAAACTACTAAAAATACCATTGTTCATAAATAAGTACAACAGTGCAAACAGAAGTACAAGATGGTGACTCTGAAACCGCGAACGCTGAAGCGGTTTTACCTTGAGTCTCCACAACAGCAATAGCGCTATTGACAATCAATCGGCCGGCTATGCGAAAACCTGGAATCTGCACAAAAATGTGCAGAAGAGTAGTATGAGAACACCACAGCGGTGCCCAATAAGTATCAAGACTAACCTCGGTGAAGTAGTGACGAGGACTAGTCAAGACACCCACCGGTCTAATAAAACTGAACAAGTATGAATATAGGAATTAGGGAAAATAATGATATACACATAAAGGCTACGCAAGATAGCGAATAAGACAGTGAATTCGATAAAGAAGGAAAAACAATAAGTACCAGCGAAAACCATGAAGTAACACAATGACTTAATAAAACACGAATAGATCTGGCATGTAAATATACAACACGTACATGTAATGACTCAAAAACTTCAATCACTTTTATATCAAACTCATAGTCATCTCCACGAGGTTCTGAACCTCGGACATTCACCATTTACGGGTCCCAATATTCGAACCCTAACAATTTGGCATCTTGCACCCTCATTCGAGTACTAACTGCATGGACGACTCACGTGCCAATTGGGTCATTTCCACCCTTACTGTAAGCACAAAAAGTGTATCTATACTTGATAACAACAAGGAGCCCTAAATCCATTAGTAGCACTTAACTACGTGTATGCTTGTGCAGGTGTCCTAACATGATTTCAACAACCAATAAACATAAGGGAAGAAAAAAGGGGCAACACGTACATTTTTCATCTCACAAGTTTCCACGCGAATAAACTCACACAGTAAGTGTTCCAGTACACAATATCAACAACAAGGAATGCCCCCACGCCAACACAAGTATCACAAACAATCCCTGACATAGCCCACCTTGTCTCGCCACGTGAGCAATAGTAAAGTATATGCCCGCCTTGTTTCGCCACACGTGCATAAACATGTTCCCATCTTTTCACGCCACATGCGCAACCCACATATACATATCCCGCCTTGTCACGCCATAAGTGCAATATCAATAGAAAACACGGCACGACAGAAACCTCGTGCAAAACCCCATATCAACAACCGCACGGCAGAAATCTCATGTATCACAATAACCACAACAGCACAGCAAAAACCTCGTGCATCGCCACAACAAGTACAACCACAACAATTGACAATAATACAAGATACGGTAGATACATCAATTCAAGAACCTTGATCACAAGAAAAGCAAGGCTAGTTCAGAAGGAATAAGCACAACAAAGAATACTAGGCATAATAAGGACATCTCAACAAGGAAGAAAATAACATATGAGGGTCGTACCCAAATACACGGTTCAATCAACAAGGAACTCACAGGAATCCGATAACTCCATATAAGGGCAAGTCACAAAGGGATAGAATATCTGAACTTCTTTTAAGGTTGAGCAGTTACGAGAATATTCAACAATTTCCACTTAAGGACAAGCAACAGAGAATAATCGTAACTTCGTTTAAGACCAAAAAAATTATAGGATGAGGTGAAGATAATTGAAAATTTGAGATAAGCAGTTAAGAAGACATAGCATGACAGTAAAAAGGGAATAAAATCTTCGGATAATTCACTTAGGAGTCAAATAGGCAATAGGAATAAATCCAAAAGTAAGAAAATCTACATTTAAGCAAATAAAGATGACACTAGAAATTAGGGAAATCAAATCATGCTAAGGACAATTCATACTCGGCGAATATAAGGATCTAATATTCCTAAAGGGTCAACTTCCCACAAATAAGTCTGAGCACGCACTCGTCACCTCACGTACACGGACTACAATCAACATAGAAGACTCAAATCCTAAGGGGTAATTCCCCCACACAAGATTAGGCAAGATACTTACCTCGAAGATGATAACTCGGTACTCTAAAATGGGCTTCTCGGGTGAAAAGACCTCCGGACGGCTCAAGTCCAACTAGAACAACTTCAAAACACACATAAATCGCATAAGGGACTATTCCAAATAATAAAGTTTTGATCTTTACAAAAATATAAAAATCGGCCCAAAAGTCGACCCCCGGGCCCGCACCTCGGAACCCGTCAAATTTTATAAAATTCGAAAAGTCATTCCAATATGAGTTCAACCATACAAAAATTACCAAATTCTGATACAATTTCATCCCTCAAATAATGAAATTTTGTTTTCGAAAATTTTCTACAAAAACCAACATTTTCCCTAACTAAAAACACAATTTATATGATAAAAACAAAGACTAATTCATGGAATATATTCAATTCTAGTTGAAGAACTCTTACCCAATCGAATTGTGTGAAAACCCCATCAAAACTCATCAAGAACCGAGCTCTAGAAGTCAAAATATGATAAAAATGGTGAAACCTTCAATTTTGAAGATTTATAATCTGCCCAGGTATTTAATGAATCGCGATCATGTGAGAAGGAATGTGATCGCGTAGAAGAAAAATCTCAGTTGGCCAAAAGGTGCTATGCGATCGCGAACATACTTATGCGGTCGCATATAAGAGAAATGGCCACTGTTAATGCACAGTGCGATCGCGAGCTGAAGTGTGCGATCGCATAGGGAAAAAGAAATGGCCTTGACCACACTGTGCGATCGCGAAATAGTGTATGTGAACACATTAAAGAGAAAAACCTGGGCGGATCACAGCACACTATGTGATCACGGCTCTGCCTATGCGATCGCATAGAAGGGGACATTAGAAGCATAACAGCAGCGAAAAAATGGGGAAAATTGACCCGAAGCCTATCAGAAACACACCCGAGGTCCCTAGAACCCCGTCTAAACACAAACAAGTCATATAACCTAACACGGACTCGCTCGAGGTCTCACATCACATAAAACAATGTCGAAATGATGAATCAAACCAAAAATTAAACTTATAAATTTTCAAATCTTCAAATATCAAAACTCGTGCCGAAACCTATCAATTCAACCTCGAATGACTCCAAATTTTGCAGACAAGCTACAAATGACACAACGGACCTACAGCCATTCCAGAATTCTATTCCGAGCCTGATATCAAAATTTCAGCTATCGGCCGGAATCGCTAAAATGCTAACTTTCGCCAAATTACCTCAAATACCCTACGGACCTCCGAAACCAATTCCAGACGCGTGTCTAAGTCCAAAATCATCATACGAAGCTATTGGCATCACCCAAAACTCATTCCAAGGCCGTTTACTCAAAGGTCAAACCTTCGGTCGACTTCCATCACTTAAGCTTCAAAAATAGGAATTGTCCTTCCAATTCGACTCCGGATTATCCGGTAACTGAATCTAACCATGCACGCAGGTCGATATACACAATGTGAAGTTGTTCAAGACCTTACGCCACCAAACGGAGTTTAAATTTCCAAAATGATTGGTCGGGTCATTACAGATTGTTATACTTAGAAAGCATGTCTAATTTTCCGTAATTGTGAACGAGCTGAACATGATATCTTTTGAGTTGTTTACTTTTACAGTCATTGTTATATCATGTGTTGTTATTGATTATTGGTCTTTTTCACTCGCTTTTTTCCTAGATCGTCATTATTTTTATCCCGAGGTTAGGTTTGTTACTTATTGAGTACATGTGGTCGGTTGTACTCATACTATACTTTTCACTTTGTGTGCGATCCAAGTACTTTGGGATGCAGTGATTGCCAGAGGTTTGCACTGGTTTTAGCTTGTGGAGACTATGAGATAGCTTCTATACCATTCACAAACCTTGAAGTTCTCTTTTGGTTATTTTGTTATCACTGTTTTATCATTCGAACAATGTCACGACCCAAACTGATGGGCCGTGATGGGCACTTGGTACCTTACTCAATCAAGTACCAACATTATGTATCCTTCTTATTACATCATCATGGGTAAATGGGCCAGAAGGGTCGTATGAGGTAATAAGAATAAAACATGAGGGAATACTCGACATAAAACGACCCAACCTGATATACTGACTTATACATATGAAATACGGGCCTATAAAGCCAAAATAATCACTCGTACACTGAACATAGGTGGACAAGTCAATACAATCTTTCATATACATGACATATGTATACAAGCCTCTAAGAGTACATAAACGTCATAAGGTCGGGACAGTGCCCCGACATACCAATCAATACATATCTAAATTATATTGACCAAATAAGCAACTCCGGAGCAAATGGAGCGCACCAACATCTTCCACTGAGATGATAGCCTACTTGGAGGACTCTCAGACTCTCTATCGGAACCTGCAGGCATGAACAGCGTCCCCAGGAAAAAGGGACGTTAGTACAAATAATGTATTGAGTGTGTAAGGAATAAAAATCCGTAAACAATAGATATAAGAGAAACATGGAGTAAAAGACTCAATATATATATATATATATATATATATATATATATATATATATATATATATATATATATATATATATATATATATATATATATATATCTGAATAGCTCTGTGAATCATTTAATATTATAATGTCATGCATATGCGTATAAATGTCATACCAGCATGGGTATATGCGTTCACAACATCATCAAGCCTCTGAGGGCATCCCGTCATATCATCTCGGTCACTGTGGGCAAATCATCAATTTATACCAGCTGATCAAGTGGTGGTGCGTATATAACGCCGTAACCTTTTCCCATATCCCATATACATATAATATACATATATACGCGTATATAACACCGTCTGGTCATAGGTCAATGTACATGAATGCAATGCATGAGAAGTACGTCAATAAAATCTCTTGGGATGTCATAAGACCATTATGCCTTTGAGTAATATTATGAAATAAACTTTATCAATTTACGTATTTTCTGAGATCCATGAATAGACGATGGAATAATAAGACATATGGAAATTCAAGAACATAGGCACCTCTAATACTTCGATGAATAGAGTCATTTATAGAAGTTGTGCATTTACTCATTTCGTTTGTATCATATGGATCATGCCAGAAGGAAAGAAGGGATAGCCCTAACACACATGAATCTATTCTCTTGAGAATGATTGCACCATACTCCCTTAGAATCGCAAATTTCACGCTTTATCGCATTATAAAGTTTCAAACGAGCTATTTGAGCTCCATTCGTTAGCAAGCTTAGCATCCAACTTGCTGGTCTAATTCTAAAGTGGCAAGCATGCCATAACTCATCATCCAAACCAAGTTATATTACTACTAAATCTCCAAGTTATGCCATAATGGGGCTGGTCTAATTTTCAAAGTTATATTACCACTAAAGAAACCAAAATACAAGGAATATTTCACGTGTAAACAAGGCATGTTGTGTCTTATGACTCATCATTCATATTGGTGCCACTTTGGCTTAGCATAATGCCAAGTGGCAGCCCCAACAAGGATCCTTCCACTTAATCATAATTATCCCTACCATTAATCAATTATTAACACAATTAAGAATTATCTCAAACTACTTAAAATACTACTCACTTTTAACGTACTTTATAGACCTTACTATCACGGTCATGTGGTACCTTGTATGGTACTAGTCCATAAATACCGGATATTTTAGCTCGGGCCGTATTTTGTCCCAAAATTTCAAACTTAGATGAAAATTCATTTTCTTCGATTTTCTTACCCTCTCACCTTCACGAATTTACTCATCACTTGTTTAAAATAGCATAATGCTTATAATATCAAAATAATCTCATTCCCGAACTTACGTCGATTAACTTACGACGAAACTTTAACATACGAAAATGCGGGATGTAACATCTCATTTTCGAGCTTTCATCAATTTACTTATGGCGTAGTTTCACGTACGAAAATAATGATAGGCTATTATTGCGTATTTTAGTCTCTTATTACACTCTAATTTGTTTCACTTCAATTGAGTTTGAGCTTTAATCGCTAGTGTTTTGCACTAATTGTGTATTTTATTCCTTGTAGGAGTGATTTCGAGCTATATAGATATTATGAAATGAATTCAAGTGATTTAGAGCTTTGAAGTCTGAGTAAAAGACCAAGGAATTAAGTCAGGATCGTGTTCGGGGATCAAATTTGATAGTTAAGAACGAAAGAAGAATCGAGTAGGCATATTGCGTACTGTCTAGTAAAATGGACATAACTTTTTTCTCCAAACTCTATTTGGGCTATACAATATATGGTTGGAAATCTAACTCCAAGATATACAACTTTAGAGTTTTATGTTTTCTTAAATTCCAAAGGAACAGGGTGAAAAACGCGTTCTAATACACGATCTCGGATCTGGACACAGATTTGAGGCAGAACACTGGGTAAAGTCCGCGCCCGACTGCGGTTGGGTCCGCGGTCATGGATGTCCAGGCCTGGAAAAATGTCTTTTTTTGCGTAGGAGAAGGTTTATTTGGGCCCGACCCTACTTGGTATATATACATGAAAAAAATAGTATTTTGAGTACCTGGGACAGACTTTTGACACAGATTCGACCTAAGGAGGCAGAGATACAATAGGAGCAAGGCGGGAAATTCTTCTACGCGTTTTTCCTTCCTCTTCCTATTTTTCATTGTTGATTATGAATTTTAGTATTGTAGTTTTACATACTATTATGAATAGCTAATTTGTTATCTAGGGTTTTGATGGAACCTTTTGTAGGATAAATTCTTGTTATGTTTTTATATAATTGAGCCTTTGGATTTCTCTACTTGTTCAACTACGTGTTTATTGTTGTTGATTGAATGGCCGTCGATTGACTGTGCCTATTTATTATGTGTTTCTTGAGAAAGGATAAATATTTAGGTGTTTGTTGAACAACATCACTCCTAACGTATGTGAGAAATCAATATAGCGGGTTTAAAGATAGGTTTAGAAATAACAAAGTCTTGACGTGGTCATAGTGAGCGATTAGATAAAGCAAACTAGCGTAGTTCGAGAGGATATGTCTAGTAAATTATTGTAGTTGCTTGAGAGAGAATTACAACATCTAAAGTGCTCACGATCAATAGAGAATACATAGGCGAAATTATAGGGAATATAGCGGGAAGAATTTCGACAGTTAGAGAAATCATAACTCTAGACCTCCTAAATTTAATCTCCAACCCTTAGTATATTTAGTTGTTAATTTACTGGTTTAGTTTTTTAGTTAATTAGTTATATATAATAATCTTAATATTTATAACTTAGAAATTTATTCGAGCTTGTCTTCTTAGTGTTATTGAACAATTATGGCGAAACCTTAGTTCTCTATGGAATTCGACACCGGACTTTTAGACCGGATTATATTTGCAGTGACCGCTTATCTTTTTTAGGACTAGAGTTGGGTGTGATCAAATTTTGGCGTCGTTGCCGGGGAACTAATGGTGTAGCTGTAGGTGTACATATTGCTAGGTTTCAAGTTTGATCTTTTATTTTTATTTTTATTTTTATTTTTTGTATTTGACTTTTTTTATTTTGTGTTACTTGTTGTTTAAAAACATGGCATCTTGGAATTATGAGAGTTTTGATGTTGGTAATTCTACTTTTAATCCTCCTTATGCATATTGTGAAGAAAACCACCTATTGCAAAATTATCAAAATATTTCCGAGAGCGAGTTATGTGCACCAACTCAATACTATGTGTGGAATGTGTGTGATATATGTGGTGGTCAAGATGGTCACTTTCATGGTTGTGCTTATATTTCGTATCCTCCCCTAATCTCTTGTTATGATGGTTCTACTTTTTCTGGTGAAGTAAATAGGAACAAAAAACCTAGGGAAGCTGACCTGAAGGAGATCAAAGATATGTTAAAGTGCCTTTTGGAACAAAATAATGAGAAACAACTGCAAATAGAAAGGCAAGAGGCAACTATTCGCAACTTGGAGGCTCAAGTGAGTCAAGTGGTTGAAGCTTTTAATGCTCAGCAAGGCAATTTGGATAATAGTCAAAAGGAGAATGTATTAGATGCAGAGAAGGTCATAGTAGAACACCAACAATCAATTGAACTAGATTTTGAGGATGTAGATGTTGTAGAAGAGATACTAGAGTCAACCAAGGACATTGATGATACATATTTAGCTGACTCTAGTGTCATGTGTGTTGAGAATGTTGACAGTCCCAATGTTCATGTAGTTGAGCGCATTGTGTATGGATGATAATATGGAAATAGAGTCATTCGGGCCACTTGAGGAGTCGAGGAATGACGAACAAGGTGCCTAGTTCTGGAATTCTTCTTGCTAGAAAGTCAAAATTACACACATCATTTAAAGTCCAAGAAGTGCAGAATACTACATAGTTTCCTTGGGCCAGTTATATTCATTCCACCACCCCAGGAGCATAATCATAAGCTTGAATCAAAACTTGGGGTTCAATTCATAAGCTCGAGGTGGAGGCAAAAAGTGATTCGCGTTGTGCCGCGACGTTAAATCAAGTGCTTGTTGGGAGGCAACCCAGCTTTATTGCTTTCTTTTATTTTTTATTTCTTTAATTGTATTATGTTTGTTGTGTCAATTTTTTTATTTTTCAGGAGCATGGAAATCAAAGCTATTGGAAGGATGGAACAACAAACCAGATGGTTGGAACTAAGTGTGAGGTACCCACACAAAGGATCAGGCTTGGGAGAAGTCTGAGTACCCCATGAGCTGCTAGTGCTTCGGCCTTTGGCCTACCAGGTAGTTTCTTTTAACCTCTTGTATTTATGGGTGTACATTGGGGACAGCACAATTTTAAGTGTGGGGTGAGGAGATTGTCAGGGTAACTTTCCATGTTGTTTTAGTTGTGTTAGTTTAATTGAATAATTTTTTTTACAAAAATAGAAAAGATTGAACTTTTCCCAACGATGGATCTATTAGACAATTTTCTTGAGGGATTTAATTCTAAAGAAAAAAAGACAAAAATATTTTCTTTTGTTAGGTTGTGTATCAATTCCCCCTTGGGTTTTCTTTGTGTCGCGGTTCTTTTCCAAGGGTTTTGTGTGAACGGGTGTTGTTAGTTTCATTTTTTAGGAATATGAGTCATTGTGATGTGTTTTTAATTGAAGCAATATCTCTTACTTTGTTATGTCTTGAGAATAGTGAGTACTTTGGTTGTGGCGCTTAGACTCAGTTTTTGACTCTTGTATAAGTACCTTAAATTGTATAAGCTTAACTTTGCTTAACTGCTTTGATTAGAGTGTCTTGATGAAACCAATCCTGAGTGAGTTATGTGCCATGTGTGTGAGGTATATGTGTTATTTTGTGCATTGCATTTGATGCCTAGAACTTGCCTCGTGTGTTTGCAAAGTGAAATAGTAGTTTTTTTCCGTCTTGGAAGTGATATAGGCGTTTCTTTGTTGACCCATATATATATTTTACCCGCTTAATTGTTATGTATCGTTGTTAACCCCTTTGATCATGTAATCCTCTTTCTTTGGCAACCGCATTACAAGCCTTACCCATTTGTTTGAATTAACCATCTATTTGAACCTTCTAACCTCTCATGAGCACTTGAATTGTTATGAACTGTGTAAAAGTCAAAGTGTGAGGTGGTTGGTTTGTCTTTTGAGTGGAACTAATGAAATAAGGATAAAGGTGCACTGTTTTGAAAAAGTAAGATCCACTTGAATTGAAAAAGAAAGAAAAGGAAAAAATAATTGTATTGTTGTGAAAAAAAATTCCTTCATAAGTGGTGACTCTTGATGTAATTGTGATTAAAGAAGTATTGGGTAATAAACATTGATGTGGAGGTGGAGTTTGGTTTGACATAAGTATGGAGTTTGAATGTTAAAGTATATGTATTAAAGTGCTTAGGGAGGTGTAGTCACTCTTATATCTAAATATATCATACCCGTCCCGCAGCCTACATTACAACCAAATAAAGTCCTACTTGATCCTAGACTGAATGAGCTCGATTAGTACAGTAGTGCACTAGGGGCAAGCCTATGGTGCATATTTTGTGGCATGTGAATGTTATTTCTGAGAGTGAGTGAATTCTTTCTATATTGAGTTCCTAAGTGTTCTTAAATTTTATTGTGTAGAACTACTCTCTTTTGTTGTGTGAGGGCACTTGATTCATGAAGGAAAGGTAATGTCAATGACCTCTATGTTAGATTAAGTGGGTGAGTTGTAAATAATGCGTGGTACTTGTGAGTCAAATCTTGAGCTGAAGATGTTACGCTTTTGTGCTTAGTCTATTTTAAGTATTCTTGGTGTGATGAGTTAGGAGAATTGTTTTTAAAAAGATTGTGTCTATATAAAGTGTAGTTCGATTACTCGAGGACGAGCAATGGTTTAAGTGTGGGGTGTTGATGATAGGCTATAATTGCGTATTTTAGTCGCTTATTACACTCTAATTTACTGCACTTTAATTGAGTTTGAGCTTTAATCGCTAGTGTTTTACACTAATTGTGTGTTTTATGCCTTGTAGGAGTGATTCCGAGATATATAGATGTTATGGAATGAATTCAAGTGATTTAGAGCTTTGAAATCTGAGTAAAAGCCCACGGATTAAGTCGATATCGTGTTCGGGGATCAA
This sequence comes from Nicotiana paniculata, assembly GCA_005239505.1. Taxonomy (NCBI): domain Eukaryota; kingdom Viridiplantae; phylum Streptophyta; class Magnoliopsida; order Solanales; family Solanaceae; genus Nicotiana; species Nicotiana paniculata. The sequence goes on along the minus strand of MDKI01248044.1, from coordinate 263 downwards.
ATTTGATAGTTAAGAACGAACGAAGAATCGAGTAGGCATATTACGTACTGTATAGTAAAATGGACATAAATTTTTTGCTCTGAACTCCATCTGGGCTATACAATATATGGTTGGAAAGATAACTCAAAGGGATACAAATTTCGAGTGTGTTTGGTATAAAGGAAAATATTTTTCGGAAAATACTTTTCAATTTTTCCATGTTTGGTTGGCTTAAATGTTTTGGAAAACATTTTCCTTATCAACTCATTTTCCTCCAATTGGAG
>ML322525.1:7219-39685 GCA_005239505.1 Nicotiana paniculata | reverse complement strand
ATTGCTACCCCGGTACTTCAGGATGCTTTGGTCAGATTAGTGGGCCTTATGGAGAGTGTAGCCTAGACTGGCGAACTCCCTGTTGCAGCAGCCGCATCTCAGGCTGGAGGAGGGGTCCAGACTCCTGATACCCACACTCCTAATCAGACTACTCCTCAGGTTCAGACACCAGCAACCAATCCAGTTGGGGCAATTCAGCTAGTTACTCCAGCACCGCCCGTTGATGGGGCAACTATGTCCACCGATTCTTTGTGGAGATTGGACAGGTTGATTAAGATTTTCCCTATTTACTTCAGTGATGCTACTTCAAAATATCCTCAAGAATATCTGGACAGCTGTCATGAGGTTCTTCGTAATATGGGTATTTTGGAGACGAATAGGGTCGACTTCGCTGCGTTTCATATGACTGGTTCCGCCAAGAAATGGTGGAGGGATTATTTGTTGACCAGACCAGTTGGGTCTCCTGCTCTGACTTGGGATCAGTTTTCTCACCTCTTTTTAGACAAATTTTTGCCTATCACTACCAGAGAAGAGAAACGTCGTCAGTTTGAGCGTCTTCAGCAGGGCGACGTGACAGTTACCCAGTACGAGAATCATTTTGTGGATTTGGCTCGGCATGCTATTCGTTTGTTGCCTACTGAGAGAGGGGGGGTTAGGAGATTTATTGAGGGCCTTGCCCAGCCCATCAGGTTGCAGATGGCTAAGGAGACAGGTGCTGAGATTTCATTTCAGGATGCAGCAAATGTGGCCAGGAGAGTTGAGACGGTTCTCGGGATGGGAGGTCAGGGGTCAGACAAGATACCTCGCCATTCCGGTAGATTCAGCGGTGCCTCGTTTGGAGGAAGAGATACTTAGGTTAGAGGCCATTTAATTCAGCACTTCAGACATCCCATGGTGCTTCAGGTGGTCGTGGATCTTTCTTGCCTTATTCCGATAAGTCAGTCTCTATCATAGCACCGCCTCTTCAGAGTTATTATCGCGGTCAGCCGATTCGTCAGAGTCAGCCTCAGTATCAGGATAGTTGTTATGAGTGTGGTGAGTATGGACACATTCGGAGGTCTTGTCCAAAATTTTTGGGTAATCAGCCTCAGTACCAGAATTCTCGTGCCATAGTTCCGGCACCAGCTGTAGCACCACCTGCCCAACCATCCAGGGGTAGGGGTCAGGTAGTCAAAGGTAGAGGTTAGAATGTTAGAGATGGAGGTCAGCATGCTAGAGGTGGAGTCCAGCCTGCTAGAGGTAGAGGCCAGCCCATTAGAGGTGGTGGACCACCTGTCAGGGGTCCTCCAGGTGATGCAGTTTAGGGTGGTGGGGCCCAGCCCCGGTTATATGCATTTCCAACCAGACCCGAGGCAGAGTCCTCCGATGCAGTTATCATAGGTACCATTTCAGTTTGTAATAAAGATGCTTCAGTTTTGTTTGATCCGGGGTCTACTTATTATTATGTGTCATCTTATTTTGTCTCGTATTTGGTTGTGCCCCGCGGTTCTTTGACTGCCCCTGTTTATGTGTCTACGCCGGTGAGGGATGCTATTATTATAGATTGTGTATAACGTTCGTGCGTAGTCATTATTGAGGGTCTTGAAACTAGTGTAGACCTTTTGCTTCTTGACATGGTCGATTTTGATGTCATATTGGGCATGGATTGGTTGTCACCTTACTATGCCATCTTGGACTGTCACGCCAAGACAGTTACTTTAGCTTTGCCGGGATTTCCTTGGTTAGAATGGAAAGGGACTCCTGATCATTCCCCTAGCAGAGTGATTTCTTATGCCAAGGTTCGCCGCATGGTTGAGAAAGGATGTTTGGCCTATTTGGCTCATATCCATGATTCTGATACCGAAGTTTCTTCAATAGAGCCAATGTCTATAGTTCGGGAGTTTCCCGAAGTGTTTCCTGCAGAGCTGTCGGGGATGCCACCCGACAGGGACATCAATTTTTGTATTGATGTTGCTCCAGACACTCAGCCAATTTCTATTTCTCCATGCCAGATGGCCCCACCATAATTGAAAGAGTTGAAAGAACAGTTGCAAGACCTGCTTGATAAGGGTTTTATCAGGCCTAGTGTCTCGCCCTAGGGTGCACCGATTTTGTTTGTAAAGAAGAAGGATGGATCGATGAGTATGTGTATAGATTATCGGCAGTTGAATAAAGTTACTATAAAAAATAAGTATCCATTGCCGAGAATTGATGATTTATTTGATCAGCTTCAGGGTGCCAGTGTGTTTTCGAAAATTGATCTGAGATCTGGCTACTATCAGTTGAAGATCAGGGCGTCCGATGTTCCTAAAAATAGCCTTTTGGACAAGGTATGGGCACTATGAATTTTTGGTGATGTCTTTTGGCTTGACTAATGTCCCAACAACCTTTATGGATTTGATGAATCGAATTTTCAAGCCTTATCTGGATTCCTTCGTAATTTTGTTCATTGATGATATTCTTAAATACTTCCGCAGTCGGGAGGAGCATGAACAACACCTCTGTATAGCACTCTAGACTTTGAGGGATAATCAGTTGTATGCAAAATTTTCAAATGTGAATTTTGGTTAGATTCAATAGCTTTCTTGGGTCACATCGTATCAGCAGGTGGTATTCAGGTAGATTCTAAGAAGATAGAGGCAGTCAAGAACTGGCCTAGACCCACTTCGGCCACGAAAATCAGGAGCTTCTTGTGTTTGGCGGGATACTACTGTCATTTTATGGAGGGGTTCTCATCTATATCAGCCCCAATGACTAGATTGACTCAGAAGGGTTCCCCATTTAAATGTTCGGATGAGTGTGAGACGCGCTTCCAGAAGGTCAAGACATCCTTGACTTCAGCACCGACATTGGTGTTACCATCAGGTTCAGGATCTTTCACGGTATATTGTGATGCTTCCTGTGTTGGTCTTGTGCAGTATTGATGCAGGATGGCAGGGTGATAGCATATGCGTCTCTACAGTTAAAGATCCATGAGAAGAATTATCCTATCCATGACTTAGAGTTGGCGGCCATTGTTCATGCATTGAAAATTTGGAGGCACTATCTTTATGGCGTGCCATGTGAGGTTTACCCGGATCATCGTAGCATCCAGTACTTGTTCAAGCAAAAAGATCTTAATTTGAGATAGAGGAGATGGTTAGAGTTATTGAAAAATTATGACGTCACTATATTGTATCATTCGGGAAAGGCCAATGCGGTGGCTGATGCATTAAGTAGAAAAGCAGTAAGTATGGCAGCCTTGCATGTATTCCAGTTAGTGAGAGACCGTTAGCTTCAGACATTCAGACGTTGTCTAATCAGTTCGTGAGGTTGGATATTTCACCTTGCCATGTTCTAGCTTGTACAGTTGCTCGGTCTTCCTTATTCGAGCGTATCAGAGATCGATAGGATGATGACCCGCACTTGGTGGTCCTTAGGGACACTGTTCGGCACGGTGGTTCCAAGAAGGTTACGGTGGGAGATGATGGTGTTTTGAGGATGCAGGGTCGTATATGTGTGCCTAACATTGATGGCCTTCGTGAGTTGATTCTTGAAGAAGCTCACAGTTCTAAGTATTCTATTCACCCTGGTGCCGCCAAGATGTACCAGGACTTGCGACAGCACTACTGGTGGCGAAGGATGAAAAAAGATATTGTTGGTTATGCGGCTCATTGTTTGAATTGCCAACAGGTGAAATATGATCATCAGAGACCCGGTGGTTTACTTCAGCACATAGATATTCTTGGGTGGAAGTGGGAGCGTATCACTATGGACTTCGTTGTTGGACTCCCACAGACCTAGAAGAAGTTCGACGCCATTTGGGTTATTGTAGATAGGTTGACTAAATCAGCACATTTAATTCCAGTGTCAAGTACTTACACTTCTGAGCGGTTGGGAGAGATATATATTCGAGAGATTGTTTTCCTTCATGGTGTGCCCGTATCTATTATTCTGATAGAGGTACGCAGTTTACCTTGCACTTTTGGAGGGCAGTTCAGCGAGAGTTGGATACTCGAGTTGAGTGGAGCACAATATTTCATCCTCAGACGGATGGGCAGTCCGAGCGTATTATTCAGATTCTAGAGGATATGCTCCGCACTTGTGTTATTGACTTTGGAGGTTCTTGGGATCAATCTTGTTGTTAGCGGAGTTTGCCTACACTAATAGTTATCAGTCGAGCATTCAGATGTCTCCCTATGAGGCATTACATGGTAGGCATGTAGATTGCCAGTTGGATGGTTTGAGCCGGGAGAGGCTCGGTTATTGGGTACAGACTTAGTTCAAGAGGCCTTAGATAAGTTCAAGATTATAAGGATCAACTTCGTGCAGCTCAGTCTAGGCAAAAGAGTTACGTCGATCGTAAGGTTCGGGATGTGGCATTCATGGTTGGCGAGAGAGTATTACTTCGGGTATGCCCCATGAAGGGTGTTATGAGATTTGGGAATAAGGGTAAGTTGAGCCCTAGGTATATCGGGCCATTTGAGATTCTTGATAGAGTGGGGGAGGTAGCTTATAGACATGCGTTTCCTCTAGGGTTATCCTCAGTTCACCCGGTATTTCATGTATCTATGCTCTGGAAATATCATGGTAACCCGTCCCACGTGTTAGATTTCAGCTTTGTCCAATTGGAAAAAGATTTGACTTATGAAGAGGAGCTGGTAGCCATTCTAGATAGGCAGATTCGTCAGTTAAGATCAAAGAGCTACCCTTCAATTCGAGTGTAGTGGAGGGGCCAGCCTGTTGAGGCAGCTACTTGGGTGTCCAAGTCGGACATGCACAGTAGATATCCCCACTTCTTTGCTAGTTCAGGTAATTTTCTATGTCTGTTCGAGGACGAACGTTTGTTTTAGGGGTGGAGATTGTGATGACCCAAAAGGTCATCTTATAAATTAAGACTCCGTTCCACGCTCATTAGCCTTAAAAAGATTAATTTTAATTATCTCGATTTCAGTGCGCAGTTCGGGTGTGAAACCGGAAAGCTCTTAGGTTAAAATATGAGAAATAGTAGTTTTTGGAATTTAAAGACTTGGTTTTGTTGACTTTGTTCAACATCTTTAGTAAACAGACTCGTATCTGTGTTCCGACGATCCCGGGAGGTCCGCAATAAAATATGGGACTTGGGCGTATGCCTGGAACTGAATTCTGAGGTCCCTAGCCTTAGAAATCAATTTTTGAAAGAAATTATTTTGCCGGATTTTTAACGAAATAAAGAAATGAATTAATGTTTGAAACCGTTGGTATCGGGCCTGTATTTTTGTTCCGGAGCTCGATTTAGGGTTGTTATGATGTTTACATCCTATCTGTGATATTTGGTAAGAATTGGAGTTGATTTGACGTGATTCGGACGTCCGGTGGAGAAATAGTGAAAGTTAAGTGTTCTTGAGAATAATGATGAGTTTTGAGGTTAAATTCATAGTTTAAAATGTTATTTTCATGATTTGATCGGACGAGCAAGTCCGTATGATGTTTTTAAACTTGCGTGCGTGTTTGGTTTTGAGCCCATAGGGCTCGGGTGAGTTTAAGGTAGGACTTGGGATGTTTTTAAACTTGAAAAATCTATTGGTGCATCAGTTTTGTTGTGCCCGCACCTCCGAGCCTTTGGCCGCAGGTGCGATTTCCTTCCCGCAGGTGCGACCCTGGCAAATGTTCCTTGTTCCGCTGATGCGGACTCTTTCGTGCCCCCTTTTTCTCGCGAAATCGGGTTTCGACATATGAAAACTCTTTTAAGTGGGTATTAAAAGAGAAGAGTCGCCACCTAACAGATTAAAGTGCGTTAGGGCACTTATTGAAAGTAACTCATAAAACCGATTTGCGTTATCAGAGATTGGGTAAGGGCTTGAAATTACCTTAAGGGGAAGGCGTTAGGCACCCCTCGAGGTCCATAATGGTGGGTCTCGACCAAACTTACTTGGTGAATTAGTCATTTAACAGATAAGCAGTCTAAGCACACATATGTAAATAAGATAAAGGAAATTTAATAGGTAAGGAGTCTAAGCACATATATGTATAAAGATAGGGAAATTTAATAGGTAAGCAGTCTAAGCACACATATGTATAAATATAGGGAAGTCCTAAAATATTATCCTACAGGATCACATTTGTCCGGTAATCCTTCCTCAACTAGAGGGGTTACATGTGGCATTAGCGCACATGTCATCATATCCTTTTACAACCCGATTGCCCTCCCCTTAGCGATTGTATAAGCGGTTTTGATTAACGAACTCTATGTGTGCATTACCCGTCCCTTCCTTGTGGTCCTGGAGGTGGTTAGGACCTCTATTTTTAGGCAGTTATAGACTCTCCTAAAGTGTTTAAAAGGGAAAATCTAAGAGACAACAAAGAACAAACAGGACTATCAAGTAGGACAACAATTAAGGGCTCATGTTTACCTCCACAAATAAACAGGCAATTAGCACATCTCAAACGACAAGATTTCAGATGTTTCAAAAAAGGTCCTAGAACATGATATCTAGGTGAGCATGACAAACAATGAATGTGCAGCATTATGTTAAGGCGAAGCGGTAAAGACCTAATCAGTTTGCCTACTGATTTTTAGACCGGTTGAATCTGGACAGTCACAAATAAACAAAGCATAGTTTTATAATTTTTATAAGGACTTAATTACCTATAGGCTTGCGTAGGCGCGATTCAGAGATACCTTATAACATGCTGTCTAAAAATGCAAACAGAACTCTTGAAATTGACTAAAGGAAAGCAAAAAGTTTGAGTTTTAATACGTCCTATAAACATGTTTGTCTAGGTGCTGATTATCACGAAACCGATTTCATACATATTTATCCTATAACATGGTGTCTAGGCATTGAAATTTCTTTTAAACATTCTTATAGACAGGACAGTTATTAAGTTAGGCGATGTAGACATGATTTAAAGCGAATACAAACACAGTCCTAAAGCAGGATTTCTAATGCACACCAAGGATGGACATTTTTATTAAGCAGAATTACAGTGGTGACTTAATAACAGGATTTCTAGGTGATCATGATTATGCAGAAGCAGAATTCCATAACAAATGAGGTAACCTATAACATGTTGCCTAGTATGCCAAGTGGACTTAAAAGCATGGTTTCTGATGCGAATAAACATAGTTTAAACCTAAAAGCATGACTTCTAGTGTAAGTAAAATAGAATATACCTAAAGGAAGGATTTTTACCCGTTTTCCCCACAAAAAATCATATAAGAATCTCTTCCCTTTTACTAATTTCCCCAAAATATGTTTACAAAGGTTATTATTACAGATCATAAATGAATGAATAAATAATAAATATGAGTTATGCTATAGGGAGCCTAAGATAGGTCCAAAGTGAACCTAGAAATACCAGGCCTTCAAAACAGTCCAGGATGCCAAAGTCTCATAGCCAATAGGGTGTCCTGGTGTGTCAAAGTTCCCTAAGGATCTCAGGGATCCCGGGAAATGCTCACACCAAGATCCTTTGAGTAGGGAAGTGATAATGTGCAGTGTGGAAAGGTCAGCCCCAGTGTGCTAGAGTTTGGAGGGATCTCATGGATTCCTAGGCAGTACACACATTGGAGGGGCAGAACTTAAGTAATCTAAGAGTAGAAGTGAGAGTGCTTGACATAGTTTGGAAGAACTTAGTCAAAAAATAGTATAGAGGTAAAAATTTTAGGAATGAAAAGGTATTCAGGAATAGGAAAAGTTCTTAAAAAAAAGTTAAGAGTAAAACAATTTTGAAAACAATTCTGAGAAGAAGAAAGATTCAACAAGCAAACACACAGTCATAACACTTAGAGTGCCTAGACTCAAAACCATTTATTACTTGTTTCTAAGTGAAGACAAACAAGTTTACAATCATAGATTAGGGGATTGGGAACATAGAGGCTTAAGTCAGAAACACATGAACAGGGAAAAAGAGGAAACACATTGACCAGCCAGTACACAGAACAAATAGGAACTGATTGGCAACTAGAACATAAAAAAAACTATTGCTTCGAAGTATTAGCAAATAAGATCATGCTTGGAATTAAAGTGGTAATGGATAATAAACATAGAGACAGACTATGAGAATGGTCATGTTGAAGACAGGGGTCTACTACATAGAGCCAGTCATACCAATTAGGATTAGCCAAATACATTAGGAGTCTATGATACTGACATGAGCATACTAGTCAAGGGAAGTAAACAAGAACTCAAGTAAACATGCTGGCCAAGTATCACACAAGTCAAATGAGACCTATACATGCTGACTAAGCATTTGAGCAAGAGAGGGTAAGACTAGGCATATTGAACAAAGCAGTTAACAGGAAGGCAATTAAATACATAGCCAATAAAACTAGTGCGGAAATAGGCATGGATTGAACAACTAGGAAGCACATAGGGTTGAATTTCAGAATTGAAATAAGAACATACCAGTTAAGGAATCAAGATACATAAAATAAAGTAGGCAGAGTTCCACAGCCTAGCCTTGGCTTTCAGCCGGCTAGACAAGCAGTTAGCACAAGTAGCAGAGTGTGTGTTCTTGAACTAATATTCATGTCCTCTGAGAGATAAAACAAGAGTGTATATATAGCACTTTAGGAGTAGAACAAACAAGGTAAAGGAATCAGAAGTTAGCCAATTAAGGATAATCACAGAATCAATTCACCTAAAGGAGTTGGGAATAGACCCCCTTAATTTCGGGTAATTGATTAACGGTAACAACAAGGGGGGGAGGGGGGTTAATTAAGGCAAGGAATCCAAATTATACCAAATAGGGAGTTAGCAAAAATTCCAAAATCATACGGATGACTAATTAAGGCAAGTGTGACCAATTAAAGTCATAAATAAGGAAACAAATAAAATCTATGCATACAAATTTTAATAGAGAAAAATAATAGGAAATAATCAGTAAAAATATCCAAAGAATACTGATTTTACCAGAAGAATCACTCAGGTTCCATAAATAGAAAATAAATGAGTAAAACTTCACAGAATTATCGGGTTAAACAAGAAAACTGGTTCAAACCCTAGCAAAGGTCAATTAGGGCAGAAATCCCCAAGAATACTGGGTTTTAACAGGGAAAACATTTAAGTAAAAAAAAAAGGGGTAAACCAATACGAGTGGTATTCACAGAAACACCCAAAGTATCGAAGCAAAGATTCAAGACTAGTACGTCATATAGAATCAACTAGGGTTTGAATATTCTTGCAAAAAACAGTCACGATGATGAAAGAAAAATTAATTAAGCACTTGGAAGTCAGAAAAGTCTTTGAAAAACAATTTAGGACGAACCCTAGTTTAGGAAGAGTGATTAAAAATCGAAATAGCTAATTAAAATAAGAGATTTTAAAGGAAAACACTTAATAGTACTCGAATCACCCCAGATCTATAAAGATCTAAGAAGAATCGACAGTAATGAACTAGGGCTTTCAGAAAAAATAGTAGAGATGAAGAGAATCGGTCAAAAGACCTATGGATTCGTAATAAAACAAGGAGAAATCCCTTACTCACAAACGAAAATGGCCTGAGACAGGCCGGTGAACAAGTTTTGAACCGGAACCAGTTGGATTTCCTTGATATCCTCTCAAGGACTCATGAAGTCGAAGAACCATGGCGTATAGAAGACCTGGGCTGGTCGGAGAAGACATAGAAGCACCATAGGAAGGAGGTTTACGCCGGTGATGGCGTTTAGGGTTAGGGTTCGGTCGAGAGAGAGTTGAGATTAGATGGAGATGATGACTGCAGGGTTGGAGGGAATGAAAGGGTTACGGGATAGGTTTTAGGATTAATTATGGTAAGGGGGTTTGTAGACTGTTGATCTAAAAGATCAACGGCCACGATTAAACGGGGTATTGGATCGAGCAGGTATATGTTTGGGCCTAAAGGATTCGGGCTGTTTTTTAAAGGGGTTTGGGCTAATGTTGAGGGGGTTAGGTCTGCAAATAAAGGGGGTTATTTATTAAATACCTAAATAATTGATAAAAAATAATTTGTAAAATAATTAACAATTTACAAAAAAAGAAATCCATGCATAGAAATTTTTTAAAATAAGTACTCAATATTTTTAAAATACGATGAGGTATTTTCTGGTAAAAATAATGTAATAATGCATGCATGGGTTATAATTGCAAAGTTATTGCAATTGTAACCCAAAAATTATAAATATGGCTATTTGTGCAATAATTCAAGCTTAATATGAATATAGACAACAAAATTAAATCATGAAATGTTAGAAAATCATTTGTGATGCAATTTGTAATTATTTATGTAAATAAAATACTGGGATAAATTAATTAAATATCCCTAAAAATTTAGAAATTATGAAAAAATGTCAATTAATGCAAATGAATAGTTTTGAAGGTATATATGTATTTGAAAAAATATTATAGGAAAAAATTAGGTATCAACAACTGCTTCTTTTTACCCGGGGAGGATGAAAGAGTTGTCGGGTAATGATATGATGGCCAATTTTGACTGAGCGAGATGATTTGAGAGATTTAGGCTGCACTCTGGTTCCTGAGCTGCCTACATATCCCTGAGTTTACAGGAATCAGTCCGTGTGTAGTTCTGCATTCATCGGCGAACTATACCGATGAAGTCATCACAAGAACGGCTAGGAGATTTTGGCATAGGTGAAAAGATGGTTAGGGTGAGTGGTCAGGTTTGAGATAATTTGTAAGAACTGGAGCGGGATTGCTCCTGTTGGGACAACGGTTGCTTATCGGGTCACCTGAAAGTAAAGAGATACTACGAGCATATATTTGTGTGGAAATTTAAACATGATGCAGATTCCCTTCGGACCATGAGAATTGTCTTCGGACGGTTAGGATGACGTCTTTAGACCATGATGTCCTGGGCCATTAATTGTTCAACTAGGGACTCGCAGGCCATGAAATGATGTTCTCGGGCCATGAAAATGGTACCTCCGAACAATGACGCCTTTGAATAATGATATGCAACTTTGAGAGATCCTCAGACCATGGGATGGTGTCTTCCGGCTATGAGGATGATGCCTTTATACTATGACGCCTTTGGACAAGTTGGCGATATTTCAGCCCATGAGATGCAATAATATGATGTCAAGAGCAAAAAGAAAAGGCTTAGTCTTGTGAAGTTGAGGGCAGAGCTTAGCCCGAAAGAAGAGAAAATAGATAGTGCCAGAGAGACATCGCTTAGTATCGGCAAATAGAAAGGCAATGATTGGCCTTATGCAAATAGGAGGCATAGCTTAGCCTCATGCAAGATTCGGGACTGGGCTTAGTCCCATGCAATTGGAAGGCAGAGCTTAGCCTTATGCAAATATGGAGGCATGGCTTAGCCTCATGCAGATGGAGACAGAGCTTAGTCTCATGCAAAATTCGGGACATGGCTTAGTCCCATGCAGATGAAGGAAGAGCTTAGCCTTATGCAAATGGAGACAGATCTTAGTCTCATGCAAAATTGGGGACAAGGCTTAGTCCCATTCAAATGAAGGCAGAGCTTAGCCTTATGCAAATATGGAGGCAGGGCTTAGCCTCATGCAGATTGAGACAGAGCTTAGTCTCATGCAAGATTCGGGACATAACTTAGTCCTATGCAAATGAAGGAAGAGCTTAGCCTTATGCAAATATGGAGGCAGGTCTTAGCCTCATGCAGATATGGCGATAGAGCTTAGTCTCATGCAAAATGCGGGACATGGCTTAGTCCAATGCAGATGAAGGCAAAGCTTAGCCTTATGCAAATATGGCGGCAGGGCTTAGCCTCATGCAAGATATGGAGACAGAGCTTAGTCTTATGCAAGATGCGGGACAGGGCTTAGTGCCATGCAGATGAAGGCAGAGCTTAGCCTTATGAAAAAATGGAGGCAGGTCTTAGCCTCATGCAAGATGTGGGACGGGGCTTAGTCCCATGAAGAATAGAATAAATAGCAGATGATAGCAGAGTTTTCTTAGCTAGTAGTAAACTTCAGTATCGCGGTTGTTACGAAGATTGTGACTTTGAAGCATGTATATTCTTTGCTCCTGCATCCAAAGAAAAATTGTGAGTTCTGTAAAGGGGGAGGTTGGTTCACGCCTCTGCCGGCTTGATTTTCTTGGTACAGCGATCTTGTTCAAATCATTGGGGCAGCGTTTCGCTAAACAGAGTTATTTCACAGGCAAGCATGCATAGTTTTCAAAGGACATAGTAAACTATTTTAAGAAATTTGTTAGATGAACCAATTATTGTGACACGATCCGAGACATCACGACTTCTCTTGCCGTAGAATTTTGAGGGTCCTCCTCAAAATTCTGCCCCTGTTAGATGGACAAACATCTCTGACTATTGTACATGCTGCGAACGGCTGAACTTGTTTCGGGACCCTCAAAATTCTACCCTAGTTTCTAATTACAGGGGAAATAAGATTTTTATTGAATTGTGACCGAACCCACAGCGCTGCCTACGCATCCCCTCTTAAACAGGAATCAGGTCGAGCCTAGTTCAATTTACAACATTTTCGGAAACATAAATAGTTACACATAGTATCGCTTGACTGCATCTGAATTGATAGGTTTTGGCCAGACTTCTCCGTCCATACAGATCTTGTGGTAACCGACAAAACAATCCACAAATGGCTGGAGTTCATGTTTGGCACAATTGTCGATTAGGATGTGTATGTTTGGAAGCGGAAAATCATCTTTCAGGATGGCTCTGTTGAGATCCTGATAATCGACGCAGACTCTGACCTTCCCATCCTTCTTTGGCACTGGCACGATGTTGGCCAACTAAGTTGGATATTCGACCACTCTGAGTACCTTGGCATTGATTTTCTTAGTAACCTCCTCTTTGGTTTTCAGACTCATGTCAGGCTTGAACTTCCTGAGTTTCTGCTTCACTGGCGGACACATTGGGTTTGTGGGCAACCTGTGAGCCACAATGGATGTACTTAACCCGGTCATATCATCGTATGACCATGAAAATATTTCCTCATATTCTTTCAAGAACTGTGTGTACTCTTCCTTTTCTAACAGTGACAGGTGAATGCTTATGCGGGTCTCCTTGACGATTACCGAATCTCCCAGGTTTACTATTTCTATTTCATCCAGATTGGACTTAGGCTTGTTCTCAAAGTCTTCCACTTCTCTGACGATTTCCTCGGGTATGATATCTTCTTCTTCTGAATCATTATCCTTCTGTTGCGTTGTCTTATTACATGTCACAGTTGTTGGTTCATCAAGACAGGAACTAGTAATGTTGTATATATAAAGATATGAGAGAACAATGGTAATAATAAAATATCGATCCATTGAAACATAAAAGCGATTTTCAATAATTTAAAAAACGTTTTTGGAACGTTGAATGTTTTATTTAAAAAAAATGCAAAAAGGGAAATCATTTTCTTAGAAAACAAAATAAACAATGTTGTTCAGCCTTGCTTCCCCAGGACTCGCCGGGCCCTGGATGGTCTGACAGTCCAATTCTTGAGGAATGATCCTTTCTCCACAACTGAGATGATAGAGTCTTCCTCCTCCTCCTCCTCCTCAACAATTACACAACAGTCCATGTCCTCATCCTCCAGGAACAAGTTCCTTAGAGCTGACAGTGTTTCCTCCTCCTCTTATCCCTAGATTACGTTGGTCTGCTGGAAAGTCTGACTCAGGTGTGATACAGGCTTCTCAAGTGGATAGTACGGACCACGCCATGGTGGTGATCGGTCATTGTATTCTTTCCAGGTGTACTGATAACCCAACTCGAATGTAGTACCATGGCGCTTTGGTTGTATTGGCTTGGTGATCCCCTAAAGATTTTTGCCGAGACCCTTGACAGGCTCATACCCTCTCCAGTTCATCATGCTTTCTATCTTGTTATACCACCACTTATCTTTGTCGATTGCATTGACCCGCTCGATGTGATGATAAGTTTCTCCACCGAGACTTCTTCTATTCTCAACCACCGGGATAGTCTGACGGCTATAAATGGGGTTGCTCTCATCTCCATGGATAATGACTTCTTGATGGTTCCATTCAAACTTCACTGCTTGATGCAAAGTTGATGCCACTGCCCCAGCGGCGTGTATCCATGCCGTCCCAACAATATATTATATGATGCAGATATGTCCAGCACCTGAAACTCGACATCAAACCATGTCGGCCCCATCTGCAAACAGAGATTGATTTCCCCAATGGTATCCCTCTGAGACCCGTCAAACTCCTTCACGTTCATGGTCCCTTCTCGTATCTCATATAGGCCTTTGCCCAACCTCTTCAGTGTTGTGAATGGGCAAATATTGAGACTGGATCCCTCGTCTATCATAATTCTGGCAATGAAATTGTCCTCACATTGCACGGTAATGTGCAGTGCCCTGTTATGATTCAAACCCTCGGGTGGAAGCTCGTCCTCGTGGGAGGTGATTTTGTGACTTTCCAGCACCTGTCCTACAATATTGGCCATTTCTCCGCCAGTGATGTTGTTAGGTACATATGCATCACTTAACACCTTTAAGAGAGCATTCCTGTGCACCTCTGAATTCTGTAGCAATGACAGGATAGATATCTGAGCAAGAGTCTTGTTCAAATGATCGGTGAATGAATACTCCCTTTGCTTGCACTTTCCTCCAAAGGTCATCCGGGCCTGTTTCAATAACGAGCGGTCTGTTAGAATCCTGCTTACTAGATTCTCCCAAATGCTCTGGTGTATAGACTTTTCCCGTTCTGGTCATTCCTTGTGCAGCGCCGGATTCTTCTATTTTGATCTTTCCTCTTCTTCTAGCTTCGGCCACATAATCCCAGGGTACAGCCTTGGTGTCGAAAGGCGGTATGGTTGACACTGCCACTGTGAAAGGTGTGGCTGCTTCCACTTCGAATGGAACATGCGCGGTTGCTATCTCAACTTCAAATGGAACTGATGCAGCTACCTCAACCTTCATAGGCGGCTGTATTTGTACTATAATAGGATTGAGCGTGACTGCGGGTTTCTTAGGACTGTCACCTTCTTTAATAAGTCCAAATGATTTCTCGGGATCCCATTCTTTATTGGTCTCTATCACATTGATACCTTCACCCATATGATCCGGGAGGGAGTTTTTGTGGACATTGGGTGTAGCTTCTTTGGCCTGAATGACCTTATTATCAACCAAGTTTTGGATTTTATCCTTCAGTGTTTGGCATTCGTTAATGGTGTGCCCTTTCATGCCAGACTGATATGGATAGGTCTTATTTAGGTTGACCTATTGGGATGAATTCTCCACGGTCGCAACAGAGATAGGAGTGATGTAACCAGCAGCCTTCAGCCTTTCATACAACTGGTCAATGGGTTCGGCAATGGCAGTGTACTGTTTAGGTGGTCTGCGGTCAAAGTTAGGCCGAGGTCTTGGGTAGTTTGGGCGAGTTGGAGGTGACTGAAAGTTAGAGGGTTGGGAATTATATGTGTGATAAGCAGTGGATGGTTGGGTATATCTGAGAGGTGATGTTTGATATGTGGGTGGAGGTGCTTGGTTTGTAAGTGGGGAGGTTTCATATACAAGTGGAGTTTTGGGTCGTTGGGCGACCATTAATGTTCTTGCATTTTTCTTCTTCGATATGCCCCCTGACTGCAGTGCTTTGTTTGTGGCCTGCAGTTCCTCAAAGTTTGTCACCATACCGTTTTTAATTCCCTCTTCAATCTTTTCTCTGAGTTTGATGATATTTGAGAACTTGTTGTTTTCAATAACCATCAATCTTTCATAGTATTGCGGATCCTGTGCTCTGACGAAGAATTTTTTCATCTGCTCCTCTTCCAATGTCGTCCTGACTTTGGCTGCTACTGACCTCCAACGAGTGGCATACTCGCGGAAGGTCTCAGTGGGCTTCTTCTTTAAGTTCTGAATGTAGAAGACATCTGGCACATTCTCTGTGTTAAACCTGAATATGTCCATGAAGTCATATGCCATACTCACACAGTTGGCCAACTTCTTAGGATCCTGGCTGATGTACCAGGATAAAACATCTCCTGTAAGACTCCTCATGAAAAGCTTTATCCAGATCCTTTCATCCTTTCCGACCCCTATAAGCTTGTCGCAATAAGTCCTCAGGTGAACCCTGGGATCACATGTTCCACAAACATTTAGAACTTGGGAGGTCTGTAATTCTCCGGCAGTTCTACATCTGGCTGTATGCATAGGTCTTCATAGTTCAGACCTTCTATCCATTTCCTTCCTTCGACGCCTTGAACCCGACTTGTCAACTTCTTGAGCTCTTCAGGCAGGTTCTTAATGAGAAGGTCCTTCTCAGAGGATTCTGGTGTATAAGATACGGGCTGAGCGGAGAGAGGTAGGGTTTCCACGTATATAGGGTTGTTTTGGTGACCGAGGTTTTGGGTATAATGGTGATCATTGGAGTTCTGCGGTTCGGGAATGATTTGTGGGGCATTTTATGGAGTATGATAGGTGTTTTGCTGATATTGTGGAGGGATAATTTGATTCTACGGAGGGGTTGTGGAGGGATAATTTGATTCTACTGAGGTGTGGGAGGATTTTGTAGGTGCTTGTTGGGTGTTTTTTGAAGTGGTGCGGGGTTCTGAGTGTTTGAATGGTTGACATCTGGGATATTGAGTGTGAGGGATAGATTTGCTAAGCTCCGGACCTGCTCGAGCTCACCCTGGAGTTCTAGTATTTTCTGCTCAAGTCGTGATACCACATCATTTGGGGCCTGAGTACCTCGGCCATCAGAAGCTTCTGCATGTTCAACATGTGTGTTGTTCTCTTTTATGGTGTCGTTCAAATCATCCATCTTTGCTTTCCCTTTGCCTTTTGGTGGACTTGGAGGAGGAGAAGGTGGAGGGCCCCTGGATCTAGTATGATAGGCTGATGATGCCAGTATGCATGAACCAACCTTTGGGAAATGGGAATAATCAAAAGAAAGAAAGAAAAAATAAAAGGTAGCCAAGTCAGTAAGAGTTCTGAAAAGAATATTTGCAATATTTAAACACATATTGCGGAATGTAAAATTCGCTTCCTATTTTGGGAGCCTCGTTGTGCCCGAGGTAGGCCAAGCGACAAGTTGTTTTGGAGAACTTAGATGCCAATAATTGCCTCGTTTCATTAATATAAAAATAGATGAATCTAACACGATACTAAGATAATAAAAGATAAGTCACTACTGGCATTTGGCCTTATTACATTTTAGGAAAAAACAGGTAAATCTAATCTACTTGGTCCCAGAAGGACCTTCCCTATGCTTCATATTTCTGACTCCATCAATCAGGCCCCCTAGTTCGTGCATGCCCAACAACAGGTATACTCTTGCCAGATGTCCTCCCTCGCTTCCTTCAGCATTCTGGCAGTCAGCGACCCTCTTTCTTATCTTTCTTTTTAGCTCCATCAAACCCTGTTCCAGATATTCTACCCTTTCATTGGAGGTGATAGCCATTTACCTCCATTCCCTAATTAATCTCTTGTCTGTCTCGTGTATCTCCTGATGTTCGGCCTCGGAGTCATGAATTCTCTTGCGCAACTTATTGTACTTTACTTGGGTTTCTGCATCTTCGTCTATGACCCTGTTTCCCTGACCAATTCATGGCTCAACCTTCCCAGCTAAGTTGTCCTCCAACCATGCCGGGTAAAAGGGTGCATGCCCCGCATGATACCTGTCACGATCGATGGTGTCCTTTTCCACAATAATCTTTGAGTGCCACATATGCTGAGCTTGACACTTGTAAGGGATGTCGTCATCCTGAAAATCTGCCCGAAAATGACTTATCTTTGCGACCTGCGGTATGATCTGCTTCCTGCCTGCCTGCCTCATAACCCTGACGGGAACATAAAGGTATATTCCCCTTAACCCGATCAATGCTAAGTGAAGAGCGTCCCTTGACCCGATGATGAACTCGTCAGTAGGGAACCATTCAAATATCTACTGAACCTGATCCTCAGTCAAATTGTGGAAGAACTCCGCCCATTCCTTAGCACTCTTTGGTTGAGAAAATCTGTCCGGAATATAAGTCATCCGTTTAGGGTGATGGAATGCAATATGGTCATTCCACGCCCTTCATGGAAACTCTTGGCGATATTGACCCTTTTGGAGATGCTCTATTAACCACAACTGCAATAGCAAATTGCAACCCTCGAAATGTTTGGACCCTTTCTGGCAGTGGTCCAAGGCTTGGTAGATATCAGCTATAATCATAGGGACTATGGTGTATGTCTGTCCCTCAATTCCTTCCATTAGAGTCTTGGCGACCATAGCCAATCTAGTGTAAATTATTTCCCTTTTCGTTGGGAACACTATCATACCCAAGAAGCAAACAATGAACATGAAAACTCTCCGGTGAATATGTCCCAAGGAAGTGATGGAAAAATCATCATGGAAAATACAGTAGGACTTTCTATGAATGTATCTCTCATACAAGTAGTCAAATGGTATATAAAATTTCTTTAAGCACTCCAAATCGGTGTTCTTTTTCAGACCCATCATTTTAAGAAATCCCCTACCAGTGCGATTTTCTGGTACCAATAACCCAGGGTTGTCCCAAGGTAGCCCAACAAATCCCCCGTTTCTTCTAGGAGCGGGGTCATTTCTATATCTCCGAAGCGAAACACTGATTTTTCACGATCCCAGAACATGGTTGCATCTTATATCAACATGTTATTTGACTGGATGTCTAACAGAGAAGGAAAACTTCCCAGGACCTTCTTCACATGTTTCTTTTCACTTGAGGAAAGATCTTCCTGCCAATCTAGTAGCAGTGGTGGTATATTTTGGACCATGCCGAACCTGGGGACCTCGTGCCTCATTTTCTACAAAACAAATAAGGTTAGGCCCTTTCCCCCTCCAAATTCGACTATTTATATATCCATGATTAGCATATTCACATTTAGTTCTCCAAAATTAATGCACAAAATGTGGTTGCGCCCATTGGGATTATGGAAAGCCCGATGGACTTTTGGATAAGGTTTGTCTTAAAGGGTTATTATGTGGACAACATACTAACTCGGCCAGGTTTGACCATGATGCATGTACAGGTATAATCAAAGTAAGGTTGTTATGAGAGTCTAGACCGGTGCCCTCAAGCGGACAAATTGAGGGGGAAAGTCATGGAACCGTCAATTGCACCGCTGATCGACTAGTTTTACCGTAAATAAGCCTTTCCGAATTTAAAGGGTGATATATAGGAAGAGCACAACCACTAATCAAGCATTTCTAAAGGATTGATTACGCACAAGTGGAATATGATGTTGAGCATGATTTATGCAGCAGTAAATAGCATGTTGTCACGTATTTGCACATTAGGAAAATAATAAATGCGGTATTTAATAATTGAAAGACGTTAAAGAAAGGAAAACAAAGAAATAATTCAGTTTCTGCAGTAAAGGAAATCATAAATGCTCAAAACGGGCAATTAAATTCACATAAGGAGAAAGGAAAAGGGTGCGCACATATTAACAAAACGAAGCATGCTTAAGACTAATTTACAAAAAGCAAGTTTGTTATGGTAAGAGCCTAAAATCCCTAGCAGAGTCGCCATGCTCTCGCGCCCCTTTTTTCTCGCGAAATCGGGTTTCGACATGTGACAACTCTTTTAAGTGGGTATTAAAAGAGAAGAGTTACCACCTAACGGATTAAGGTGCGTTAGGGAACCTATTGCAAGTAAATCATAAAACCGGTTTGCGTTACCAGAGATTGGGTAAGGGATTGGAATTTCCTTGAGAGGAAGGTGTTAGGCATCCCTCGAGGTCCATAACGGTGGGTCCCGGCCAAACTTACTTGGTGAATTAGTCAGTTAACAAATAAGCAGTCTAAGAACACATATGTAAATAAGATAAAAAAAATTTAATAGGTAATCAACCTAAGCACACATATGTAAAAAAGATAGGGAAATTTAATAGATAAGCAGTATAAGCACACATATGTATAAAGATAGGGAAGTCCTAAGTTATTAGCCTACATGATCACATCTGTACAATGCCCGGTAATTCTTCCTCAACTAGAGGGGTTACACGTGGCATTAGCGCACATGTCACTTTTACTACCCGATCACCCTCCCCTTAGCGATTGTATAATCGGTTTTGATTAACGAACTCTATGAGTGCATTACCCGTCCCTTTCTTGTGGTCCCGGAGGTGTTTAGGACCTCTATTTTTAGGCAGTTCTAGAATCTCCTAAAGTGTTTAAAAAGGAAAATCTGAGCGACAACAAAGAACAAACAGGACTGTCAAGTAAGACAACAATTAAAGGCTCATGTTTACCTCCACAAAATAAACAGGCAATTAGCACGTCTCAAACAACAATATTTCATATGTTTCAGAAAAGGTCCTAGAACATGATATCTAGGTGAGCATGACAAATAGAGAATGTACAGAATTATGTTAACGTGAAGCAGTAAAGACCTAATCAGTTTGCCTACTGATTTTAGAACCTGTTGAATCTGGACAGTCACAAATAAACAAAGCATAGTTTTACAATTTTTATAAGGCCTTAATTACCTATAGGCTTGCCTAGGCGTGGTTTAGGGATACGTTATAACATGCTGTCTAAAAATGCAAACAGAATTCTGGAAATTGACTAAAGGAAAGCAAAGAGTTTGAGTTTTAATACGCCCTATAAACATGCTTGTCTAGGTGCTGATTATCACGAAACTGATTTCATACATATTTATCCTATAACATGGTGTCTAGGCGTTGAAATTTCTTTTAAACATTCTTATAGACAGGACGGTTGTTGATTTAGGTGATGTAGACATGATTTAAAGTGATTACAAACATAGTCCTAAAGCAGGATTTCTAATGCACACCAAGGATGGATATTTTTATTAAGCAGAATTACAACGGTGACTTAATATAATAGGATTTTTAGGTGACCATGATTATGCATAAGCAGAACTCCGTAACAAATGAGGTAATGAACCTATAACATGTTGCCTCGTATGCCAAGTGGACTTAAAAGCATGGTTTCTGATGCAAATAAACATAGTTTAAACCTAAAAGAATGACTTCTAATGTAAGTAAACATAGTATAGACCTAAATGCAGGATTTCTACCCGTTTTCCCCATAAAAAATCATATAAGAATCCCTTCTCTTTTACTAATTTCCCCAATGTGCAGTGTGGAAAGGCCAACCCAGTGTGCTAGAGTTCGGAGGGATCTCATGGATTCCGAGGCAGTACACACACTGGAAGGGCAGAACTTAAGTAATCTAAGAGTAGAAGTGAGAGTGCTTGACATAGTTTGGAAGAACTTAGTAAAAAAATAGTATAGAGGTAAAACTTTCAGGAGTGAAAAGGTTTTCAGGAATAGGAACAGTTCTTAAAAAAAAAGTTAAGAGTAAAATAATTTTGAAAACAATTCTGAGAAGAAGAAATATTCAACAAGCAACCACACAGTCATGACACTTAGAGTGCCTAGAATCAAAACCATTTATTACTTGTTTCTAAGTGAAGGCAAACAAGTTTACAATCAGGGATCAGGGGATTGGGAACATAGAGGCTTAAGTCAGAAACACATTAACAGGGCAAAAGGGGAAGCACATTGATCAGTCAGTATACAAAATAAATAGGAACTGATTAGCAACTAGAACATAAAAAAACTATTGCTTCAAAGTATTAGAAAATGGGATCATGCTTGAAATTAAAGTGGTAATGGATATTAAACATAGAGACAGAATATGAGAATTGTCATGTTGAAGACAGAGGTCTACTACATAGAGTCAGTCATGCCAATTAGGATTAACCAAATACATTAGGAGTCTATGGTACTGACATGAGAATACTAGTCAAGGGAAGTAAACAAGAACTCAAGTAAACATGCTGGCCAAGTATCACACAAGACAAATGAGACCTATACATGCTGACTAAGCATTTAAGCAAGAGAGGGTAAGACTCCAGCATATTGAGCAAAGCAGTAAACAGGAAGCCAATTAAACTAGTGCGAAAATAGGCATGGATTTAACAACTAGGGAGCACATATGGTTGAATTTCATAATTGAAATAAGAACATACCAGTTAAGGAAGCAAGATATAGAAAGTAAAGTAGGCAGTGTTCCATAACCTAGCCTTGACTTTCAGCCGGCTAGACAAGCAGTTAGCACAAGTAGCAGAAGAAGAGATAATTTTGTGTGAGTGTGTGCTCTTGAACTAATGTTCGTGTCTTTTGAGAGATAAAACAAGAGTGTATATATAGCACTTTAGGATTAGAACAAATAAGGTAAAGGAATCAGAAGTCAGCCAATTAAGGATAATCACAGAATCACAGAATCAATTCACCTAAAGGAGTTCGGAATAGACCCCCTTAATTTTGGGTAATTGATTAACGATAATAACAGGGGGGGGGGTAATTAACGCAAGGAATCCAAATTATACCAAATAGGGAGTTAGCAAAAATCCCAAAATCATACGGACGACTAATTAAGGCAAGTGTGACCAATTAAAGTCATAAATAAGAAAACAAATAAAATCTATGCACACAAATTTTAACAGTGAAAAATAATAGGAAATATCCAAACAATACTTTTACCAGAAGAATCACTCAGGTTCCATAAATAGAAAATAAATGAGTAAAACTTCACAGAATTACCGGGTTTAACAAGAAAACTGGTTCAAACCCTAGCAAAGGTCAATTAGGGTAGAAATCCCCAAGAATACTGGGTTTTAACAGGGAAAAAATTTAAGTAAAAAAAAGGGGTAAACCAATACGACTGGTATTCACATAAACACCCAAAGTATCGAAGCAAATACTGAAGAGTAGTACATCGCATAGAATCAACTAGACTTTGAATATTCTTGCAAACATCAGTCACGATGATGAAAGAACAATTAATTAAGCACTTAGAAGTCAGAAAAGTCTTTGAAAAATTAGTTTAGGACGAACCCTAGTTTAGGAAGACTGATTAAAAATCGAAATAGCTAATTAAAATAAGAGATTTTTAAAGGAAAACACTTAATAGTACTCGAATCACACCAGATCTATAAAGATCTAAGAAGAATCGGCAGTAATGAACTAGGCTTTCAGAAAAAATAGTAAAGATGAAGAGAATCGGTCAAAAGACCCATGGATTCGTAATAAAACAAGGAGAAATCCCTTACTTACAAACGAAAATGGCTTGAGACAGGCCAGTGAACAAGTTTCGAACCAGAACCAGTTGGATTTTCTTGAGATCCTCTCAAGGACTCATGAAGTCGAACAACCATGGCGTATAGAAGAACAGGGCTGGTCGGAGAAGACATAGAAGCACCATAGGAAGGATGTTTACATCGGCGAAGGCGTTTAGGGTTAGGGTTCGGTCGAGAGAGAGTTGAGAGACGAGGGAGATGACAACAGTGGGGTTGGAGGGAATGAAAGGGTTAGGGTTTAGGTTTTAGGATTAATTATGCTAAGGGGGTTTGTGGACCGTTGATCTTTTAGATCAACGGCCATGATTAAATGGGGTATTGGGTCGGGCAGGTATAGGTTTGGGCCTAAGGGGTTTGGGCTAGTGTTTGAGGGGGTTAGGTCTGAAAATAAAGGGGGTTATTTATTATATACCCTCATAATTGATGAAAAATAATTTATAAAATAATTAACAAATTACAAAAAATAATTTTCATGTATATAAATATTTTAAATAATTACTCAATATTTTAAAAATACGATGAGCTATTTTCTGGTAAAAATAATGTAGTAATGCATGCATGAGCTATAATTGCAAAGTTATTGCCATTGTAACCCAAAAAATGTAATTGTGGCTATTTGTGAAATAATGGAAGCTTAATATGAATATAGACAACAAAATTAAACCATGAAATGTTATAAAGTCATTTGTGATGCAATTTGTAATTATTATGTAAATAAAATACTGGAATAAATTAATTAAAAATCCCTAAAAATGTAGAAATTATGGAAAAAAGTCAATTGGTGCAAATGCATAGTTTTGAGGGTATATATGTATTTGAAAAAATATTATAGGAAAAAAATTGCTATTAACAGACTCCCCATCGCAGGAGCGGGACCGCAGAAGCGGAAACCCTTCCGCAGATGCGGCGGCCCCAGTGGCCATTTCCCTTTTCCGCAGAAACGGAAGAACTTCCGCACGAATGCAAGCACAGGTGCTACCCAAGCACCGCAGGTGCGAGGGTCGGACAGTAAGTTCATATTAATTAGAACTTCAGCCTTTTTATTGTTATTTTTCACAAGGGTAGAAGACCTAGTGCAATTTTCTCAACGCTTTTTCTTCCAAAATCATAGGTAAGTGTTCACTAACTCTTTTCTTTCAATTACCCAATGTTTTTCATTACTTTTCAATCCAAAATCAAGTTCATGGTAGAAATTGAGGGTTTGGGTAGAATTAGGAAATTTTATAAAAATGGGATTTTGAATTCGAATTCGAATTGAGGTCGGATTTCGAAACTAATTGCATATTCGGGCTCGGAGGTAAATGGGTAAACGGAATTTGGTCCAAACCCCGAGTTTTAGATTTTTTTTTCTTAAAACTTAGGAAAATCATAAATTTTTAGTAAAGTTAATTCCTTTAGCCTTAATTAATTATATTGAGCTAATTATGATTAGATTCGAGCGGGTTAGAGCAAAATTCGAAAGGAAAAGCGGTAATTGAGCAGTGAGTGGCCTGCGAAATTGTGGTAAGTGTTTGGTTTAACCTTGACTTGAGGGAATAGGAATCCCCAACTTAAATTATATGTGAACTCGCATGTGTATGGTGTATAGGTGAGGTGACGAGTATCTATGCACCACCAAATTGTCTGTTAAACATGATCCATTCTCCGGTTTCCAACTATTTACTTCCGGGCTTAATTGTTTCATGATCATTGAGGTTTATATATATATTTGGATTGGTAAATTACTTGTTAAGTATTGCTTCAAGTATTTTGGAAGTGTTGGCAGTTCTTTTGGTTTTGTTGTGTTACATAAGGATTGGGCTGGTTGCCAGTGTTACGATATGTATATAAATTCCGGTTGGCTTCGTTATGAAATGATAGTTGATGAAGTTTATGAGTTTTACAGCTTCTGTTTGCAATTATTGATATAAAAATATTGTGAAAGGCTTGGCCTGAATTGTAAAAGTTTTTATGAATAAAATGATATGATATGTCTGGTGGGAGCGGGTTGCCCGCCGCAAGGAGTGATAATGGTGGACAGGTGGGATTGGGTTGCACGTCGCAACAAGAGAAATAAGGGTGACATATATAGGGAGGAGCAATAAGGGGGAACAATTGGGAGCGGGTTGCGCGCCGCAACAAGGAGCAATAAGGGTGAATTTTTATGTTTTACTGATTTTCAAAAATAAGGATTTGGAAAACTCCGGTTTTATTCAAAAGGTTTTCATACTCTAATTTTTGTTGTGATTTAAATTGAAAGTTGAAATTTTTCGAAGAGTTGATCTGAGTTGATTTTATTTATTGTTGCAAGATACTGCTTATCGAATTTATTATTTTTGTTTCTTTCTTGCTTTAATATATGTATTGTTCACAGATTATGTAGTTAACACCCCGCCGTAGCTTCGTCACTACTTCGTCGAGGATAGGCTCGACACTTACTCAGTACATGGGGTCGGTTGTACTTATACTACACTCTGCTCTCTTTTGCGCAGATCCAGGTACCGGCCAAAGTTAGGAGATCTTAGTAGCTGCGCATTTTGTTCAGAAACACGAGGTAGATCTGCTGGCGTCCGTAGATTCCTGGAGTCTTCTCCTATTCATTTAGATACTGTTTTTATTTCATTCGAAACATAGATATATTTCTTTAAGCCCATTTATTTGTACTATTCTTTAGTAGTTCGTGAATTATGATACCATCCCCTGGGTAGCTTTATATTTATATATTAAGTTCGTGGTTCGGCTTAATTATTGCTCCTCATTATTATTCATGAAATTATTTAGTGGAAAAAATTAGATTTCGTATTTATTTTAAATTGTTTTATTATGTGTAAGTAAACTTTTTAAAGAAAACGGTTAATTAATTTCTAACATTGGCTTGCCTAGCAAGTATTGTGTTAGGCGTCATCACAATCCGGTGGGTTGGGAATTTGGGTAGTGACACGGGGTCGAGGGGGCCCGGCGTGAAAGGGTAAGTATAAACACTTAGATACCCTTCCACATGGGTGGTGATACTTTCTTCGGGGGTTGGAATCTCCACCTCTTTATTTCCCCAGTTGCAGTCTATCTTCACCTGCTCGAGGTACTTCTCAGTTATCGAGCAAATGTACCTCGACATATGCTCGCATCGACCAGGGACCGAGGAAGCCTTCTCGATCTTAATGTCGATATTAATGTCACAATCGCCGGGAACGCACTCTTCAGGGCGTGGATCCACCGGTGTTTTCTCACCGGTCGGCTGTGAGAAAGAAGTTTTTTCCTTTTGGGAAACTGTTTTGAATGTTTTTGCCATTTTCATTTAAGCTTGAAGAAGAAAGAAGGAGATAAAACTTGAAGTTAGAGAGAAGATTAACAGCAAATCTTGAAGGTTTGTAGAAAGAAAGAGCTTAGGAGGGGTAAAAACCTTGGAGATTAGAAAAAAGTGAAAGTAAAACTTGAATCAATGAAGATAAGGCCTATTTATGAGATTCACGGCAACGTTTCAACAGCCCTAGTGGCACACCACCAACTGACGCGCAATGGTGATTTGGGAAACTGTACCGACTAGACGTTTCAGACATTTCTGCCGCTTACGTCATAATGATTACGCCACTACAGGTCGAGGTAAAAAAATCAAAGGCTCAAATCGTTTCTTGTCACTACATTTCAAGAAACGAGGAGACTATTTGTATAAGGTTAAATCTGGGCCCACCCGATTTTATTATTTGATCGAAATCAGGATTTTGCGTCGAAGGTCGACTTCGTTTAAATCACGAGGATAAGGCACCTAGTTCAGGATCGAAGTATCCGTCGAGATCAAGGTTGGTAACAATCGGAGCCAAGTGAGACAGACACCGAGTAAAATCGGAGGCGGTATAGTAATGGAAAAGTGAGATATCCGTGACTGGTCAAGGATCACGGCGTAAATCTCAGAACAGATCAAATCACAAACGGTTAATTAGATAATCATGTGATTTTCTTCTGTAAATAGAGTTATACCACAAGTAGAATATCTCTACTTTATAAAGGGAAGTTCTAATCATTTGTAAACATCATTATTCACAGAGACAAAAGCAATATAATTCTTTCTTTATCGCTTACATTATTGTTCATCAACTTGTTCCATTTTCTAATTGTTCTTCCAATGGTCAGTTCGAGAGTACTTCGACTCGAGGACTCCGCTCCGCAAGTGCGAAGCTAGGCCCCCTTCCCCTTCTCCGCATGTGCAAGATTTTTCTTGCAGATGCGAGACCGCATGTGCGGTCCTCGAGCCGCAGGTGCGGAAAACCTATAGGCAGTGAGTTTCGTTTTAAATACGGGACTTAGCCATTTTTGAACACCATTCTTCTTTTTTGGGCGATTTTGAGAGCATGCAAGGAGGGTATTCGACCTAGCTACTGTGAGGTAAGTAATTCCTACTATAAATTTAGCTTTATACCTGAATTCTTAGGTAGATTAATACACAATTAGTAGAAATCATGGGTTAGAGTAAAAACCTAGATTTTTGACAAAAAGGGGAAATTTCCAAGAAATTTGTTAAGGAATCAAAAAAAAACTATATAATATTGATCCTTACGCCATGGGGATAGTTTCCTTCAAAAATTTTCGGAATCCGAGCATGTTGGCCCAGAGGTGTATTTTAGGATTTTCCCAATTTAGGTTGAAATGATCATTTAATTAGGAGAATTAAGGACTTTGGAGTATAGACTGATTTTCTTATGCAATATTTGACTAGTTTCGAGTCCTTGGGTGATGAATTTGGAGTTTCGGGCGCATTCTTGGCCCGGGAAGTAGAGTTGACGCGAGATAAGTCTCCTTTCTAACCTTGTAAGAGAAAATTTTCCCCATAGGTGAATTAAATGATTATGTGTTATTGTTGTGGGGGACTACATACGTGCGAGGTGACGAGATCCCGTGCGTAGTGACTATTATTGTTATGTCCGGGTAGTTAGGCCCACACCATGCCATGTGAATTCCATTAACTTGAGTTATATGCTTTGTAACTTCATTGTATACAACTTTGCTGTAAGAAAAACCAAGAATTTGATGTTTTAAAAGAATTATTATTTGAAAAGGATTGAAAGAAAGATGTTGTGTTTGCATGTGACCGCTTCGCAATTTATATCCCGCGAGCGGAATGATTATTTCCCCTACTCTCATGGAGTAGGCCGTATGCCACTGCAGGTTGATAGATGCATCTATGGTTCGCGTCGTTCGACCCTTCAGCGGTGCACAATTATTATTATTATGTTGGCCCATGCCGGATGTCCTTATTCCACTATGCGCATGCTATTTGCCTGATGTTGTTTATGACTGTTGAGCTGTGAAATATCCTGGAAGATCGAACTGAAAACTTGTAAATTGATGCTTCACTACATATTTGGTTTTTATTACGATTCGATATTTATTTCCTTACTATCCATGCTTACTTGTTGTCCTCTTTTAAATTATCACTTAAATATACTTTTTGAACCCTAGTAAGTGTCAAGTCGACCTCTCGTCACTATTTCTTCAAGATTAGGCGTGATACTTACTGGGTACATATTGTTTATGTACTCATGCTACGCTCTGTACTTAATTGTACAGATTCTGAGGAAGGTGCATCTGTGTTCCAGTCCAGAGCTCGTTCCTGAGTTATACTAATCGAGGCTTCACGATGAGCTGCTCCTCTTGGCGACTTCCAGCAGCACTTTGGAGCTATTCTTTTGTTATTTCTGTCTATACTCACTCAGACAGTAGGACAGACTTTCATTATTTTGATATTATTCTACTAGATGCCTGAGACTTGTGACACTAGTTCCTGGCATGCACACGCTAGTAGACTTTATTTTGGGATGTAATCGTTAATGATGACTTCATGATTATTTATTTTGCCTAAATTATCCGTTTCTACTTAATGTCTCAAAACTAAGTTAAGCAAGTGTTGAAAAATATTTTTGGTAAACTACCTGAACTCACTAGTAGATAATAGTTGGCTTGCCTGACGGCGGTGTTGGGCTCCATCACGACCTGGGTTAGAATTTGGGTCGTGACAAAAATAATCATACACGAGTGGGTTGAAGTTCTTAGCTCTCTAGAACTTGATGATGATCATTGATAATTAGGCAAATACAATAGAAAGCACCATGAATGGAGTCTTGACTTCAAATACTTCTTATCAAAATTAAAAAGATGGAGTCTTTACTTCTCCTCTTTGAACAAAAAATATTGCTTACAATTAGTTAATAATACGTTTGGCCAGTGAATTTTGGCTTTTTGATTGTTCAAAACAATTTTTTCCAAACTGAGAAGCCAATGTCATGGACTTTGCGTTATTTTTTACTGCCTTATCAGTAAAGATGAATTACACTAGTTTAGATTGTAATTAACTTTCTTTATTCTAAGTTTACCTGATTAAAGTGAATACTATTGAAAAATAGAGAGGTTAAGGGGCTTAGAAGCTCTTGCTTGTTGTTTGTTATCTTTTTCGCGAGCCTTTCAATCACCTTTTAACATTAAAATACTAGTTAGTTTAAGTCATTGGATTCTAAATTAATAATTTGTACATATTCAATAGATTTTAATATGCTAAGGGTTCAGTGTGTTCTTGCTCCGCCCTTGTCCACTAAATATTCTTGTTTTCCATTCTTCGTTAACCATTATGATTCATTTCATTAAAATTAAATTATTTGAAGTCTTGACTTTACTTTGAAATATGTGTTGAAATAGGATATTGGAGTGCATACACACTTTATCTATCTATAATTTTGAATTTTTGTGCTTATGAAAAATTGAATCTCATTGATCTTTTAAGTTGTAGCTACCTATTCAATTAAGATAAATACTAAAAAACCATTTTGGTGTTCATAAAACAAATTAAATGAAAGTGAGTCCAACATAATACACATAGAAAGGTGCATACATTTACATTGGGAAAAAAATATAATTAGGCAATATTTAAGAAAATTTTACAGACTTTCAGCAGCAATAAATAATTAACAGATATGGCAACTAATTAACTACATTCCTAGGAGAAACCTATAATATTGGACCAAGAATCACGTTTTCAGTTACTAAATTATCTCAAAGGGTTCAATCTCTAATTAACTACATCCCATATTTCACGAACTAGGATCTCAATGATTCCTTTCCGTTCATAAAAGTTATTATAAGTAAACTTGGGATAAAGCATGTATATATATATATATGAACGGAAAGGAATCATTGAGATCCTAGTTTAGTCTCAAGCGTAAAATATATATATATATATATATATATATATATATACACTACCACTAAGAATTGAAAAGTAAGAACAATAAGATAAAAATATTACGAGAAAATACTTTAAAATATTCATTTATATTTGAAGTGTATCCAATCCGTTGGAAATAAGATCAATATAACTCCAATGAAGTAGGAATTTAGCAGTTATAATAACAACGATATAATGTATTAATTGGAATATTATACATTTTTTTATGGAATAATTCTGTTATATTACATATTTACTTATCACTATTTTAACTATATAATTGGTATAATAATAGTATAACTATAAAATGTGGAATTGTTCTTCAATGCATTTATATTTCAATTATTCTGAATTTGTCGCAAGAATATAACTTCCAACAGAATTGATTCTTACTATATTGCATATATAATTAATATTTAATTATATAAAGGTATAATAATTGATAAAAAGTATATTGCAACAAAGTATACGTTACTGAGGATCAAAATAGATCCCTCATTTAGTTGGTCTTCATTTAATTTTTAAAAACCGACAATTAAATGCTATTAGTGTAAAAATATCTTCCATTTATGTCATAAGTACATAATACTAATATTTTTTTAAAATATTCTTTTAAAAGTGCTCAGCCATGTGTATTTCGGGAAAAACATAAATAGGCAAAATTTAAGAAAAAATTTCAGAAACCTAGCAGCTATTTTACATACATGGCAACTAATTAATTTTATTCCCCGGCAATCTGGACCCATAATCACGTATTCAAAGCATTATTTCCTTAAAAAACGTTATTCAAGTGCTATTCAAAAAGACTTGTACTTAATTATCTCTCACATTACATAATTTGTTTGTTCTCATTTACAAAAAAAAAAAACTGAAATTAATAAATCTGAAATATAACATGTATAATAAATAACATACATATAGCAGACTGGAATATAACCTCATAATTGCGATAATATACATCGAATAAATTATGTATAATTTGTAATAAACTATGTACAAATTACAATAGATAATTTATAGACGATGTAAATGACGTATAAGTTACACCAGATAATATACCAAGTAAAAATCATGTATATATTAATGTTATATTTTACCAAAAAAATTTCAGCCATTGTATATATTAGTTATATATTAATACTAATAGTAGTGGATAATAAATATATATGTAGAACGAAGATTGATGGAACTTAATTACTATCCTAATGTACAGTTAGATGTCATTTCTAGTAGTTTAGTAGTTAGAACTTAGGACAGTGAATTAAATGGCTAAAATCTGGGGCTTATGTCCAGATTGAGCTTGATCACAACTTGTAAATATTACTGATAAATGAAAGTTTTTTTAATTACCGAAATATATATATATATATATATATATATATATGTGTGTGTGTGTGTGTGTGTGTGTGTGTGTAGAATACATATATAGTAAATAATTTTGTATAAGTGTGTATATGTAACGACCCGGCCGGTCGTTCCGTGAGATTAGTCCCGTGTCATGATGTGTGGCTATAATTCATGGTTTAACACATTATGTGCCTTACATTTTATGTGCGTTAATGATAAAAATACACTTCGTATGTGCATAATGGAGTCTATTTCATGTGTAGGTGAATTGGAGATGGAAACCGAGATAAATGGATGCATAAATGTCAAAAATACGCTCAAGAGTAGAAAAGGAGTGAACTGGGCTATAGCCGGGCGTTTGAGCTGTAAAGCCTGGTCATACCAGGCTATAGCTGGGCGTTTGGGCGATAAAGCCTGGTAGGACCAGGCGTTTGGAGGGGCGTTTGAGCCCTAACGCCAGGCCTGGCCAGGCTTTATCCGGGCGTTTGGGCCATAAAGCCTGGTCCCTGGTCCGGTCCAATCCGAGTTTTAAAGGTTTTAGGTGTTTTCTGATTTGAATAGAAGTCTCCTACACGTTTAGATTTTGTCCCAAACATATAAATAGACCCAAAAACACAACTTTGAGGGGAGATGCCATTAGAGACAAGAGAAGCTTGTGGAATACTACTCAGCAAAGCAAAACATTGGTTTTTACATCCTTTATTCATTACTCTATAATTTAATTATGCAAGTTATTTTGCATTTGATTATTATGAGCATGAGTAGCTAATTTCTTTAATCTAGGATTTTGGTGGAACCCGTTGGGGGATGAACTTATTGTGATATTAATATAGTTTGGTTGGTTGTTAATCTCTATTTGTTCAACTACGTTCTTGTTGTAGTTAATTGAAAGGATCCTCAATTAGCTGTGCCTATTTATTATGTATCTACTTGAGAGAGAGTGCATATTTAGGTAGTTGTTTGAACAACATCACTCC